>NNCF01126987.1:361621-379526 GCA_002313205.1 Laupala kohalensis | reverse complement strand
GAGAGAGTATATATATATATATATATATATATATATATATATATATATTTATATATATAATATAGAGAGAGTGATCGTCCAATTAAGGTCATTTTTAGTTATAATTTATTTATCTAAATTATGTACTGAGTGTAAGTAGAAGAATTAGCACGAGTAATATTGACGGCATAGAGATGCGAAATCATAAATCTGCTATTCAGTAGATATGGAACTTCCGACAAACAAGCTTACTGATGCGTCCGATTAAGATCAGTATAGGTGGTGCGGTGACAAAATAATCAAATTTACACTAATTTATTGGTAGATTGCGCACAGCATCGGCAGACACGTGTAGCCTGGAAGATGCTCTTGAGAGCAGGAAAAGTCCACATGAAAAGAAAAAGGTGAAATGAACCAAACAGTTCGTTTACGATAGTTCTATTTATTTCGTCCTTCGATATTTGTATTAACTCTTTCTTGATTCGTGGAGAAAAATTATTCAGAATCAGTTTTCATATGTTTAAATTTCTGAGATAGCGTGCGATATATTTAAATATGGCTCTGTTTTTTTTAAGAAACACATGGGACAACGCCGGGAACTTATCTAGTACTTTTTAAATGTTACCAACATACCAGTGTTTGGTTAGGTTAATCGCTTAGTGACAAGGATAAAGACAATGGGTTTACCGAATACTACAGAAGACACACTCTGAATTTTTTAATGTAATAAGTAAAAGTATTGAGACAAAAATAAGGACCTGTGGTAAAAATATATATTCTTGTATCTATTTCAAGTTTGAGGAGAAATAGAAAAAAACTTTTTGGCACGTAGGTCCTAAGATTGATATACTAAATTCGATTTCGTATCTGCTTGATGCGCTAATTTCTGGATTGTATCTATTTACTATCTTGTCCTTTTCAAGGGAACAGCATTGGAATATTGAAAATAATAGTGTTTTAGATTTTGGTTTACATTATAAAGAAACAGATTAATAAAGTTTGTTTTCGTTTATACGAGCAATTAATTAAAATTTCGCAAACTATTTCTTAAGAAACCATAAAAATTGACGATATCGAAACACGTTCTCCTCTAATTTTATTTTTTTATTTTTTTGCATTGTTGATAAAGAATCAATGTAATATTATTCTCATGATCCAGGACATACTAATCACTTCGTTACGACAGTCTTTGCGAACGTTCCCTTTGTTTCTTTTTTCATTTACGTCAGAGTATTATGTGTAATTGTTGTGTACAATATGTTGTAGATCAAATGGAATTTTATTCAAAAAGTAAAAGATCTAAAGGAAAAAATAAATTATAATATGAGAATTTGTTTCTTCCATACGATTATCTTGCATATCAGTAAAATCCTTTTGGCATTTCTTTATATTGATTCAGTAGATAAGTGTTTATTGAGGATGTCTTTGGAAAAGGGAGTATTTATTTCCCCACCCATATATTCGTATTTTCCCTTCTAAATTTTGAATTTTCTTCAAAATGACACTTTTTGTATTTGTATGATTGATGAATAAATAAACATATCTTCATTTATAGGTACCGCCGGTAGTGCTTTTTACGAAGTAGCATTGTAAAAGTGAAACGTGGATTGCGGTCCATGTTGTCTTGTTTTTATGTCATATTGGGGAAGTCCATACATTGTTTGTGGCGCGCTGTTGGACAGCACTGTTCGCGCGGACAGACGGTTGCCCGTGGGCGGCCACATGAATAAGGAAACACCTTTTGCGATACAACACGCATCTCATTTTGGAGATTTCTGACCCTCAGACAAGCGATCGGAGGCCATTGATCGACCTCGCGATGCGGACAGTCGTTGTTGCAAGTTCATCTTATGTGGTGGCAGTTGATTTGTGATAAACGCCTATCAATAATATGTGAATTAAAATATGGTTTCAAGGAGGCGAATTACTTAATTCAGTTTAACTATCTCCTCTAATCTGCATTCTAATCGATGAAGTGATGAGAATTTACACATTGACTCTAGGGGACTCCCTTTTAGTTGTGAGCCATTTTTTAAAGTATGCCGTTATGCGTTTAATTTGTATGAATTAAAATTTCAAGGAATTAATTTATAAATGACTTTCTTCATTATTCTATGAATTACTGGCCACATAAAAATAATGCTTGTATTTTACCAAGTTTTAATATATATTATATTTCTTGTACATTAAACTTTAATTTAACATTTAAAATAAATATGTATCACATTACTGCTAATACTTTATTACAACAAGTTTTATATCCTTTTTGGTGTAATTAAAAATATAACTATCATTCTTCTTAGGGAACTTGTTTAACTGTAGAATTGAGAGATTTCCATTTCTCCATGAGTCGGTTTAAAGAATCAGACGACAAATTGTTCCTTTTTTATATTTTATTAAAAGTCTTTTGAAATTTTCTCTCGTTTAGAACACTTGTATAAACTGTTCACTTTTACTCATCCTCTTATTTGTATTCCTATTTAAAAGTTTAAATGATTTCTTTGATGAAACATTGCATAGAGTTGCCTTACATGCATTAAACCCACGTTTCTATGCATTAAAAACGACATTTCTTTCTCAAATGTAAGTTAAAATACGTTATGATTCTATCTGTTCTGTGAGTTATGAGGTGAAAGGTTGATCGACTCTGTTTTTCTCTAAAAATTATTTTGAAATTTCCTTCTTACATAACTTCAGGTAAATAAATAAAAGTAAGCAGTGAAATATTTTGTTTATTCACGTGTAGAACAAGCAGCTACAGTACTCACCGGAACCAAATAAGGGATTATGCATGGAAATGAAGCAAATAAGTGATCAAAGATGGCGAACCGACAAGAAATCAACAGTACCTTCAATCTATATATTATTTGGACTCAATGATTGTTACAAATACATACGTATGTCGTGTTTATTTGTATGTTGAACTAAAATTGGTGTAAAAAATTTATCTAGTTGGACATATTTCGGTGCCGTGTCCCTGAATCAAACATAACGTCCCGTCGCTCTACTCCCAGAATAGGCATTAAAAAGGTTTGTTCATAATTTTCAATAATGATTTTTCACGTTATACAAGCTGTATAAATTACCAAAACTTTCTACAACATATAACATAAAAATTTTCGTGATGTAAAAAATTAAATAAAGAAAAAATATTGCAACAGATTATTTAACAATAAAGGTAGAAACAAAAGTCAGTAATTTTTGAAAATAATATTTTTATGCACCGAAAAATACCAGTTGCAGGAATTCAAGTTTTTAGGGACATACGACGGATCAAATTCCCTTGGATTCTAAAAAGGATAAAAACGTTTATGTGGGCATTTCCGTGTAAGTGGAATATGTATCGCTGAGCGCCTCTGAGGAGATGATGACCTGTTGGCGCCACTGGTCGTCTTCGTCTTCCTCAGCTGCTCACCCGCCAATGCGCTGCTGACCGCAGAGGTCAACAACCCAGCGGGAGCGGGCGCCCGCCGGAACAACGCTGTTGGTCAGGGGCGCTCGCCTACACTTCGGGGAAGTTGTTCATTTGGATTTTACCGACAACAATAAATTAATAAACATTACCAAAAGTGTTTTGAGTGTTCAACTCTAGTAGAAGACGATTCAGCGGTTCTGAAACATAAACCAATATCTCTGTTTTTCATTCTTAAATGCATGGAAAGGGATGATTTTTTTCAAGTGAAATTATTATACACGCTTCCACCCCCATTCCTGCATATTCTGTACTTCAGCTTAATGTGTCCTCGTGAGGAAAGTATTGAATTTTGTCTTATTTCCATCTAGTATTACTTTCTACATCTTTTCAATATTAGATCGAAAGTATTAAATGAAATTACAATGCAGATTGATTTTTTACAATGCCTGTTCGAAAAAATCAATACTTTCAAAAGTGAAATGATTTATACACGTTTACACCCTATAATAACTATCGAAATTTGATATAATAGTGATGAAGGTTGTGTTTGAAACGTATTTTAGTACAAATGAGGATGGGGAGGATACAGACTACACGAGTATCAAATGGGATCAAGAAATAAATCTATACAAAAATCACAAAACACACGCAATAAATGCCAGTGTTTCAGATGGTATTCTATAAATTCATTTCTTTAACCTCCTCTGAAGTATGAATTTTGCGTAGTTTATGCATTCACAAAAAGAACTTTAATTGGTTGCAGAAATGTTTCATAAATGTCAGAGCGGATGTCCTATCAGGAATACATGCGTGCGTGTACATTTTTATGGTGGCAACTGTTATATTTCTTGGTTCCGCAACTCATTCACATAAAGCGATTGTATTATTCAGTAACGAACAGACTTCGAATGTGTGATATTTTCTCTGGATAGTAGTAGCCAATCAGGGTTTATGAAACCATAAAACGCAGTGACTATGCTTTGCACCCGTGCAGGTCACGCTCTATGGTGACTGGTGCAGTTACCCCATCCAAGAAAAGGTTTGTGACCCAATGCGAAATAAAATTTGCAGATACGAATATAATACATGAATCAGTGGGTTTTGCTCGGATGATTTATAGTTAAAGGAAAATAGATTCGTGGATTATAGTTAGTCTTATTTTTTTAACTATCCATGTACTGGGTGTACCTCTTCCATTACTATTGAAAATATATTTTTTAATGTTCTGTAGATATTATATCTGACAAATAATAATTATTGTACTTTTTAAGAGGTGGAAACATGCTATGATTTTGCCTTTGGACGCAGAAATGTTACATCCGACCAGGGTTTATGAGCCTTTGATCAAAAGTGATGGAATGGCCCCTTACTTTCTTGTGGAGAGAAAATCAGTTTATTGTCATCTGCGTGATCTAACGCAGTTTTAACACCTATTTGTGATAATAAATTACGTTTTTGTTGAAAATAACATGTATCTTAAAGTAAATTCAAATAAAACTGCTGAGTTGGATTTGGAACGTGGATCTTGTGGCAGGTCAACGTGTTATTCCATACACTGCTGCCTCACTTATATTTGAAATAAATTTTAAGTCCATGTTTGCATATTTTATAATTAAAAAAATGCTAAAAACACGGAACTCAGACCAAGTTATTATAGATTTCACCCCAAAATACCTGTATTCGGTATATTTCATCACAATTGTAATAGCCGTTCTCGGGAAACAATCCAGGAATATACTTTCACACAATCATAGGATGTAAAAAACATAAGGAAGAGTATAGCCAGAAGCAAAGGAGGGTAATCTCTATAAACAAGCTGAGACTACACCTCTTCGAGGCGTGAAAGCGAACGCGATTGACGTATGGTCTGTTATACTCGCTCTAATCGCTGGCTCGCAGTGCAGGTTTTCTTCTACTCAGGAGTCGTTAAGAGAAGTTTGCGTCGATGAAGTCGGTCAGCAACCTCATTCAGAGGAGTGGGGAGCGTAGTAGGTAAACGAGAATGGTGGACTGTATCAATGTGAATATGTAGCTCTTTCTTACATCTTACTTCCTCAAATCGCATGGCGATTTGAATTACTTTTCATTAACTCTGTTACGAAATGCTGCGCGCTAATTTGACACACATCAAAAGTAACTTATATAGTCTTGAAATCTTGATTTCATTCTCTCGGCATTTCTTGACTTGTACGATAACGAATTCTCGAAATTACACCATCTATATTATTCAGAAAACAGAACATGCACACTGTAGATGTGAGATCAGATCCAAACCTTATGGTTCGGATGTTATAAGGTTGGGATTTCTCATACAAAGTTTTGGATAAATCCTTTACTTCTTTTGAATTTGGATCTCTCATCCAAACCTATTCTCTCATTGCACAACATAACCTGAACTTATTTCGTTACTCTTCTTGACGTATAGCGTAAATTCAAATTGGGATTAATACTCGTGTGTATCTCGAATCAATACTAGTTATCTATTTTCGCGTAGCGGATGAGTCAATAGTTAATGTAGTTCCAAGCGTTTTCCCTCTTGTTACTTGGTCACGAGTCAATTTTCATTTTCACTAACCGTAGTACACTGTTCACTGGCGCACCGAAGGACGTGGCTTTCGTCACGGTGATAGTAGCACTCGCCTTTGAAGGTGAGAGTAGAGGTAAAATCTGAAGTTTCTGAATGTTAGCGGATTGTCGTAGTCTACGTACTGGCATATGTTCGTTTGTTGCTAGTCTTTTCATACAGTCTAGTATATACTGGAGGATATTCTTCAGTCTCGTTAAGGTTAATCATGTTACGTCGAATGAAAATGGGAGACGGGACCGGAGTTCGAACCCGGGACCTTGAGCTCTGCGCGCTCATGCGCCTACCATTCGCCACCCGGGCCCGTCTACAATTCTCATTCAACTTGTGAAACCCAAAGACCTCTGGTTAAGGTTGCCGGGATAAGAGTGTATTTTGCATTTGTAATAATCATCCACGACAGACATTTTTCAGCGGCATCCACAATGCCTCACTTTGACTTTTTATTGGTCAACGTCCTTAGCAGATTTCAGCTTTTTCAACTTGTTTCTTTTCCTTTTGTCTTCTTCCCGAGTGTCGGTCGTGGAATTTAAGTAATTTAAATGAGTTCTTTTTTCAACATATAAGGTTTGTCATAGTAAAGACATTACAGAGTTCTTGATTTTAGATGTTTCATTTTCAATTTCAGTAGGGCGCTTTATTTACAAATATTATTTATGTACGAATGTGTGGCGAGGTTTATTTGCCTGTACGCCTTTAAAATGCCCCTTAAGTAGAGCCGTGGGCTGTGCATACAAAGCCCTGGTATTCACTCTCATTGAATGGATAGTTGCAGTTTTAATTTTGGAAATCTTTGTCTTGAACTTAAAATGGTTGTAATTTTATTTACTTGTGATTCGTAATAGTATTTTTTAGCATCCTTTAGTGCTTCTTTAATATTGTTTTATTTAGTTGTAAAATATCTTTTAAGTATTCTGCAACTACCGATTAAATGAGCACCGTTGGGAACCACGGGAAACCAACGGTCAGGATTTTTGATGTAACACATGGTTTTCAGTCACTCGAATTTGTTTATGTGCTGATGGTGTTTCAGGTGACCGCTGGCTGGTGTCGTGCCTGGGCGTGCTGTACCTGAGCAAAGGGCTCTTCTACCGCGTGGTTCCCGCCGACCAGACGTTCGGCAGTGGGGAGGCGTATGCGGGTGTGTTCCGTTTCCGTCTGTGGTGGTGCGGCGGCTGGGTGGAGGTGTTGGTGGACGATCGGCTGCCCACAGTGCACGGACGCCTCGCCTTCTTGCAGGCGCAACACTCGGATCAGTTCTGGCCCGGGCTCTTCGAGAAGGCCTACGCCAAGTAAGTGTTTGGCCTTCACTCATTACTGTCATCTTTCAAATATTAAAAAAAATGCATCAGATATAAACAAAAGAACAAGCACAGTAGCACAATTTTCCCCCTATCGGCCAAAGTGTGAAGAACTATTTTTCAAATCGGAAATCAAATCCGCGTACTGAAGAAAACGTGTATTCAAAATGCGACTGTCATCCCGACGATACTTTCTAAGCAGTATGTTCCTAAACACCTCCTGTTCAATTTGAATTGCCCGATATGATGCCGTATGTTTCTATTGATTGGAGATGTTATTGTGGCCAAGATTCTAATCCTGGGCTTCCTGAACTAGGCATTTACGTCCTCTTCTTTGGTGCTATGTTTCACTTTGCGATATAGCGGCATCCGTTCAAAAAGTCGTGTCATTTATTTCTAAAATAAAGTAATCGTGAAAATATCTTTACACGCATGTTTTGATTCACTTCGGGTAATTGTTTTAAGAAAAACGAAAATATTATATACTAATTATTTTCAAAAAAGTAATATTTTCGTGATGCTTGTTCAGAATAATAATTATAATCAAAATTATTATAAATAAATAAACCTTTTTTAACGAATCCGTGATACGTTTATATTTTTAGAGGTGATTCAAAAAAAGAATTACATGCTTTCTTTTGCTAAAGTATCTGGATTACCATCAATTATTTTTACGCAAGACTGGATTTACTTCGTGACGTCATAAATCTAACTACATTACTTGCTCACTTCAAACAACGCAACTTATAAATTTATAAACTTTATTGTCAAAAAAGCAGTTGCAAACTGTGTATGACCACGTGGGTGGGGGGCAATAAACTAAGTTACTCTCCGGAAACAAGCAGGGGACCATCCCACCAATTTCGATCAAGGGCCCATGGGCAGTGGTGGATTTAATATTTTAAAAAAAATTATTTAATAAATACGTACTGTTATCCATTAATTATTCAAATAAATTGTAGATATTGGTGCAGTAAAAATTCAAGATTAATAAAACAAAAGAATTAATGACATTCCCGCCCAAGGAAAATCCGCCACTACCCGGAGGAAAACCCGGGCCAGGATGGGGCGACAGAACTTATAATTTGAGAAGTTTGTGGTGGGTTGTTTTGATAGTTCGTTGTGAGTAGCTTTCTCTCGTAAAACGTTGACGATATAACTATATCATGTATATAATGTTGGGGGTAGAGACGCTGTACTTTGTCGTACACGATCCCCGAACGTTCGTAGGATGAACACTTCGTAAACACGTGATATGGAAATGACCCTTTTCTCCGCAACCGCAAACGTGTTAGTGAGAGTGGCTGGTGTCACAGGACGTTCGACGTTGGACGTCGACGCAAAGGTCGCCCCGCTGAGATTTTGTTGAAGTTGACGTCGATTTCCCGTCGTGGACAGCATTGACNAACCGCAAACGTGTTAGTGAGAGTGGCTGGTGTCACAGGACGTTCGACGTTGGACGTCGACGCAAAGGTCGCCCCGCTGAGATTTTGTTGAAGTTGACGTCGATTTCCCTTCGTGGACAGCATTGACCCAGGGGAACCACATCGCCCCCTTCCCCAGTAAGTCAATAAATAAATAATTAAAAAATGGACATGTTCTATCAAGGATTATTCGGAAAGTAAGTTTCTGGTAAAACAAAACTGCCTCCTATTATTATTAATTATTCATTTTAAAATAAGAATGAATAATAGTACGTGTGTATTAAATAATTTCTTTTACAAATATTAAATCAGCTACAGCCCTTGGTCACTTGATCGGAATTGATGGGATATTCCCTTGCTTGTTTCTGGAGAGTAACTTAGTTTATTATACCCCAAGTGGTCATACGCAGTTTGCAACTGCATTTTTGTCAATAAACTTTATTTAACCCTGCAGTGGTCGCATCTACGAATCCAGCGTAAGAGGTCACTTCAAAGGTAGAAATTTAAGTAAAAAAACATTTTATTAATATTGTTAAATTAAAGAGAATCTTACAAATATATCCAATTGAATTTTTCATACATAAATTGCTCGTTAAATAATTTACAGCAATCAAAAGTACTTAAGGAATTGATCGCTTCCGAATGGAGTCTCAGAAGTCGCGTGGATGTCATATATTTTGAAATAGAAATATTTATGAATATTTCTTAATGCTTTTGATGTATGGCCACATAAATAACTCATTCCTATTCTTTTTTAAGAATAAATGAAAGATATGGTGTTGTCTACTAGAAAAATATTTATTCAGATAGTACTTTCGCCAGCTTAGCTGACATCTTCAGTCTAACAATGCCAAGTATCAAAGGGTAAATGTGAAAGGGCATTTGCCCTTCGTCGACAACACCACATCTTTCATTTATTCATAAATATGAATTCTAGTATCGCCTCATCGATATCCAACTCATTCCTATCTATAAATTTATTTTGTATATTTAAGTGATTCATAAAGCACATTGTGCAACAATATTAAAGTGCATACAGAATATCTCGAGTGGATGACCCGTGTCGTCCAACACATTGCTGAATTCTAAGAAAATCGCGCGGGATTGAGGTTCGACAACCATTGAGCTGATTCAATACGTGTCTGCGTTAAGAGACACTCCAGGGTTAAGAGTTTTTTTTTAATATACAACTTAGAGCGACAACTATCAGGTATTTTTCTAAAAACATGCCTCGTTCATTAAGGCATTTGTCATCATATCGATGAACGAGTTTTTCAATACCTTTGCAAAATTCTGCGCCAGTGGACTACGTTACACATTGACACTTTCCTGTAGCTGATGTGTCCGTAGCAATTTTTTCATGTGAGGAGAAATGTGCAAATCATTAAGAACCAAATCAGGGCTGTGCCAAGAATATTCAAACAATCCCCACTCGAAATTTGAGCGGTAACAGTTGAGTGCAGCGGTATGAAGTGTGGTGTAATCGTGCAGAAAAACGATACCAGAACTCATCCTCCCACGCTTTTTGCTCTGAACGGTACTTCTTGAGTTTCTAGCTTCAAGTTTCACTTGACAAGGATGACGACTAACGTTCAGAAAAGAGGTAATTGCGACGGAACTCATTTCAAGGTGTTGCAAAGCTTTGGCATGGTGACCCCTGAATCTTACTCAATTAGTGTAATAAACAAGATTATTAAAACACAGTAATGATAATCAGATTTCTTTAAACTACTGCTTGCTCAATTTGGCGATCAAATTGAGATTAACCTAGAAACTTACGTTTCCCTGTAATTGGAGATACCTTCGCTTTACCAATTAAAATGTAATTTAGTGCTAATAATCCGTACAATTCTTTCAATTTTTTACAAACCAATGTTTGTTTATTGGTTTTATCTCATGTGACTTCATTCGCTCTTTTTACTTTATTATTATATTTTAAGTTTTTTTTCTAGAAACTGCAGGAACTTTCAAGAGCTCCATGGAGTATTCAAATCTATATTCTTGTCTTTGTCAAATTTCAATTTGCAATTTACTTAATGAGATATTAGTATGAAAACGATAACGAAGTTAATTGAAATATCGAAAGTTATGAGTGTCGGCATAAAGGAAGTGAGTTATAATATTGTACTTATTTGTTTCCTTACTTGCTTATTATTGTGACCAATAATATTCATGACTTATAAAGTAAGCAATAATTGAATGTATGTATATTTTTTAATCGAGAACGTCTTGTTCGATTTCCATGAAATTCGAACTTGAGGGTTACTTTGAGGAGAAAGAGCGATAACCTGTTTTGATCTCTGAGTTCGATATTTTTTTAATATTTTTCAATATGAAAAATAATGGATTCCGAGGAATAGATTACTTTATTCACGTAACATCACGTAAGCAAACGTGAATAAAAACTCAAGGCATCATTAAACAAAATGACAGATAACCATTTTGTACAAGCTGATTACCCTGCGTTGCTCGGGATTTTCTTAAACTAATCTTCTTTTTCTCAGGCAAAATTAAATCTATCTAATGATTTTGATCTTGTAAGATCAAAACACTTTTACTTATTGTCTTTTAAAAACTTTAACTACATTCTTAAATTCATAATAATACAAATTTAATTCAAAACTTGACTGTGTATACTACACCATCTCGCGGGAACCGCCTCGGTCGAATGTTTGCTTCCGATGCGTGACGCAGCTGCTCCATTTCATTTTTTGAATAATAATTATTGTGTTGTAATGCTACTTTACATTCAATATGTTTTGATGAGATGCCACCAATAATTCTGTCAAATTGAAACTGTATCATTAGTTTAAATAAATATTAGAATAAACAAAGCTAGGTAAAAGTAATATTACAAGTTCTAACATAAATGTTGAACTTAATTTGATTACAAGTATGAAGTATTTTTTGTAAGCATAGTTAAGGCTATTACTAGAACTTTTTCACTCACATTTCCGTTTGCTGAATACCTAAACCCGTTCTTGCTCATTACTTTCATTTTTAGTGTCCGATATTCGTAGAACGTTTCAAAACGAGGTTTTGCAAAACAGGTAGATAGGGGCTATAAACACAAAGTGAAGTCCTTCCCAGTGGTGAGTGTCGCTCGTAAAATATCACAATCATCACCAGTCGTGTATTGCCCTCACTCGAACCGGGTACACTGCCCGGTGACTGACCACTTTCTCGACTTCTAGTTCTTGATAGTATTTCGCACTTTGTGTCCTTCGCCCCAATCCAGAAGCTAACAAAAGAATGTTGTAGTGTGTGCTGATGTTTGAGTGACGTAAAAATATTCATGTGTTGAGCTCTCTTTTACTCAAGAGAATTACAGTCAAAAAAGTTGATGTTTAAAAATATTAATATTGCTAATTGACAAACACTTAAATAGCAATATTGGATCTATTTCGAATTTTATGCTTAAAGTTATATTATTTAAATAAAAATGTAAATTTTAATTTCAGAAAATGATTAAATTTAAATCTCAAAAAATTATTATGCTTGTTTTAATTATGGAAAAAATTTGTTCTGAAATTGTAAATAGAATTCACTTACTAACAGCTTTTAATTTCTTTAACGAAAAGGAGTTTGAAAACAGACTTTGGCGTCAATAACTAGTCCTCTTCTTAGAGAAATACTTGTTCCATATTTGCCGTATGTCTGCTTAATAATAGTTGTACCGAAGAATGCAATGAAATTGGTTTTATTTTTCAATGTTGCGTAAATTGTCTACAACTTTACATTTAAACATATCTTAAATTATTTGCGCAATCATTTTTTCCGTTCTATCCAGAAGTGGCATTTTATTTTTCATTAGGTTTGTAGGGTTTAAAGTAACATGAACAAATCAGTTTTTGCTTGAAATGTCTTTCTCCTTTAAAAAAACATCGCAAACCTAATTACTAGACTTGCATGTTCTGAGTGAATATCGGGCATTTCTGTATACACTACTCTGTTTTTGTCAACACATGTTATTGACTAAAAAACTACGCATGATACATTCTTGAAATGTAAAATAGTTTGTACCTAACATTTCTCCGGAAAAGTATTGATACACAGAGCTTTGGCTGCTCGTCCGTTAGATACCGATAAAAAATTAAAAATTGTAAAGCAGAATTTTTCTTTTCATACAAATGTTTGAGTAATTAATAAGCAAAAACAAGGTATTTTTTCCGTTATTGATAAATAATTTTCAACCTTGAAATATGTTTAGGAATGTTATGTATCTTTTTAATTTAAAAATATTAAATAATATAATATAAAAATTTAATTTAAATCTAAAATAAATTGTCAGTTTATTAGGCGTCTGTGTGAACAGTTCAAAGAAGTAGGTGTACAGCCGTTTCGTTGTGTGTGGGAGGGTCAGTGCCCTTTCGACTGTGTGCGAATGCTGGGGAAATGCCAAAACGGAATCGTCGAGACGTGCCCTGGCAAAGTCCCGACCTCGCCACACGCATTTGGGTCGCAAGGGGCATCCGAAATTTGACATTCGAAACATGGGGATAGAGGCGCTTTCTAAGAGAAAAGAAGGTGTCAAATGTAAATCATTTCTCACCCATATCCTTGTCGGAAACCTATTGGGCTCCTCATACAAGAAGATTAAATATGTTTTTGAAAAAGACAAAAATTATAAAATAAGGGAGTTTTGATGAAAATTGGCTTTTGTGTAATAATACAACTTCACTTTTCGTGATGATATGCGTTGTTACATATAAAATAATGTTCACATTGTTCAGTTGTCTCCTTTCTCCCGTTTATCGTGGGGACCTTTGATCAGTTTTGTTGGGGTGGTCCTTTGCTTGCTTCCAGAGAGCAAATTACGAGTAACTTATTGTCCACTATATGGAGGTACATTGTTCCTACAGCTTTTCTGGTAATCATTCTTTAAAAACGAATTTGTGATTCAAGACAGATCCTGTATCCTCATAGAGTACCAGCCAAATAACGAGTAATAACTTGTAACACCTCAAAAGCAAATACGAGAACCTGCGTTTTTTTTGGCACGGACCTTGTGCACCGCGATAATTCTCCAAAAAGTTAAGATGTTCTTTTTTTTTAATAATTTTTCGAATTTTATTATATTCTACAAATTAACATTTTTCTACAACACTTAACATTTTAAATATAACAATAAAATGAAACAAAAATATTACTACATTGTGAATTATTAGACAATGAATTTTTAAACAAATTTGGATTTCGGTTTTGATAGTTATATTTTTGAAGCGCAAAAGATTGTTGAGTAAGAGTTGGAGAAGACACTTCATACATATCTGTATCATTCGGAGCATTTGTTCCGCGTTTCTCCCGGCGGTCCTTCCACCCTGCGTGCCTCTAGCTCATCGCGTGCCTTCGTTGAGTGACGTCTGTCTGTCCGTGAAGCTGCTGCTGCGTTACTCCAACAGTCTTCTCAGGCTTCCTACTTCACCGCTCTCACTCAACACGGCATTACGAAAAGAGAGAACACACTTACTCCTGTTTCGCCTTTTTCCGAGTCGGATGGGGTCGGGTGCCGATGGAAAAATCTTAGGAATAATTTTTGCAGAAGGAGAGATGGGGCATGATCCACAACCCTTATTGCCCACTTTTCTAAAACTTAGTGTGAAACATACACGTGCCAGTTAATGGTTAAATTTAAAAATGAAGTACAGTTATAGAAGGCGAACAGGCGGTGTTGCGTCGTCTACGGCCAGGTGAAAATTGCGACTCGAGCCCGGGTCCTCCTGCTTTGCATTCCACGACGCCCCGGATTAGACTTTCGATCTGGTTCCCGAAAAGAGAAATAGTGTAGATCTGCTATTTGAAAAAGAAAGAAAGAAGAAGATAGAAATAAAAAGGTAGAAAATGTTTGGGTTCGTTATTCTCATAATTTCGACCAGAATTCAATAAATTATTTAGTTAAATAGGTAACATTTAGTGCACTAAAGGACTAATTAGAGACGTAGGACCCGTATCCTAACTCATTGCACTTGTGCGAATGAGCTATCCTTCGTTAGACAACCTTAATGGATAAGACATTAATATTGTCGATTTTTTGTTGACTTTTCCCCTGACTTAATCGTTTGACAACTTCCCCCCCCCCCCTGTTCGTTCCATAGCCTTTATTCCCCCCGTTCTAAGTGGTGCTATCTCGATCCGTGACCTAAATCCATTACTGGCAATTCTCGCAGCTATTGTTAGGGTAAAGGAGTCGCACATAACAGACTGTCATGGTAGTGTTTCAGAGGGCCAATGTTTCTGCTTAGTGGCGCACAGGTACCGCACGGTGTCGCGACGCGTCACGCCGTAGTGAGTGTCGCATCGTCTCGTGCTTTAGGCCGAAACGGCACGCGCGTGTGCGCGGTCCATCAGCACGTCAACGCACTGTCCGCTGTCATCTT
Source organism: Laupala kohalensis (assembly GCA_002313205.1). Lineage (NCBI taxonomy): Eukaryota > Metazoa > Arthropoda > Insecta > Orthoptera > Trigonidiidae > Laupala > Laupala kohalensis. The sequence continues at coordinate 364,446 of NNCF01126987.1, read as the reverse complement.
CTTTCCATGTGCGCGCGCGGAACGAATACTTCTTACCTATAGTCCTCGCAGCGAAAGAAAAGTAACGAGATGTAACCAGTGGAGCGAAAGCGCGGTGTTGCCAAATGTCTGCTCCGGGGTGCTTTGCGAGCTCCACCCATTCCAGAAGGCACCCACACAAAGGTTGCTCGAAGCCATGTAAAAGCTAACTTCAGGCATGGTTCTTTCGGCCAAAGGATAGACGGAAAAAAACCCTCAGTCCATCACAGTTGACATATCAGTTACTGCTGGTTCTACGAATCGACTGATGAATACGGCAGTATCCAAATATGAGAAAATGGGATTTCGTTAACCCCTACGGAAAGGACCCGTCCGAAAATTTTATTAGTGCGTCGTTGTTGTTAAATTGAGAATAAGGCTAGCTTTGTAGTGTTTCCTGTTTTTACGGAGTAACTCTTTATCAGTGCTTCGCCCTCATCCATTGATGACACCTCTCGTTTTGAGCTGTCTCACGTTGTGTATTTTGAAGTTTGTGTTCGCGCGTATTAGGATCGGCAATCGATTTATTTGCATGAACAATCGAAGTGATCGACAAGTAATTTTGAATGCATCGATAATTCAATTGATACGTCACACGATTTTTAGTTACGATCGATACAATTTATGATGAAGATAAATCATCGAAAAACTCGTCGTATTGCTTTTACTTATCCTAAGTACACGTAGACTCTGTTGACACGAGTAAAACGCCCACGTGTCTACAACGAGAGAAAAAATGTTGACAATCTCGCATTGCCTCCTCGACTTTCACATCTTTCTTTGCCTTTGGGTTCCTCCCTCAATCCTTTTCTTCCGCTGCGAGCTCTGTAATCATAAATATTTTCGTGTCGTTTTTGCCTGTTATCGGTCAACGCGGGATAAAATAAGGTAAATTTTCTTCATCTAGCTTCCATGTGGAGTACTCTTCAAGGACAAACTTGGATATCTGTTATTTTTATTCCCATTGAAAGTGAATGTTTTTTAGAAAAGTAGAAACTCCTCTCCTCCAATGGTTTGTATTCTAAGCCGTGCCCACAAAAATTCGTAGAAACTAAAATTGAAAAAGAAAGCTAAATTTGTTCAAAAACATGGACTAACTTCAAACAAAATTCAACTAACAGCTATTCTAGTTTTCGACTAAAAGATAAAAGATAAAAGATAATATCCAATTTAATGCCGAGTTTCTCGCACTGTCTTATAGTTGGTATAATAGTTCCAGAAGTATTTTGAAGTGTGAGAAATTATGCATTAAAACTGCACGAGTTAATTTTTAATCGAAAACTACAGCCATAAGTTGGTTTATCTTAAAAACGTTTTTTTATTCAGCTATATTATTATATTAAAATATTTTGCTTCTCTCAATAAGGTATTTCATCATTTGCTTTATTTTCGTAGTATTGTGACTTATAGTTGTTCTTTAACCATATTGCAATATTTATTTTATTCTTCTCCGATCTAGTCACATCTCAAAATTTATACAAGAATACCTTTTTCGTCTTAGGCAGATGTCTTGCTAGATGACTTACGTGGTAGACACAAGAGATACCGGGAAATATTTCCTTCCCTTTTTGAAGTCCAGGTAATCGAAATGACTAATTTATGCTTCGCAATAAAGTAAAATAAAGAGGATCAAATGTAAAGATAAAAAATGTTAACGTCCTTGTAGAGGTATCCGTGATATCACAATAAAACAACCAACCAGCGAATATTTTTTTGAAACAAATGTCTATGTGGAGATGTGGTAACTTGCTTCAATTTGTTCCGCGCCTCTCAAGTTCACGGACGCACATCCGGCTCGGAAACCGACCACACTCAAGCATCATCCTTTTTACGCTCTGATTCCAAACAACAGAGGATAGTATGAAATATTTAAGGATGTGAGCGGATTTCTGACATTTAAACGAATTTTGTAACTACTTACATTATAATATATTTGATTTAATCGAAATAGTTCAATAGATTGTTGCCTCAAATGTTGTGTGCCTGGTGGAGCAGAAGCTAGTCTAATTCAAAGCAGGAACCTTATTGATAGGGGGATCTCTTAACCATGGTATTGTGTGATAGTGCGTCTGCGTTTGTCACAGATTGTCAATCCTCACGAACCTTCAATTCGAGACTAACTTCTTTTTTATCGTGTCTCATTCATCGTGTTTTCATAAAAAAATTAATTTACGGTGCGATATAAAATGAATATATTATTTCGACATTCTTTTTCTGCCTTCGCAAGGAAATTGTTTCCTTCTTACACTCGATTATTTTTCGTAGCTTTGAATCATTCTATTAGAGCAGAAACAGCTTTCATGTTCCCCTTACCACTTTCTAATTTATTCTTTATCTCACGCGTGTAATGCTCGAACAATAGTTTTATTTGATTATTGTATCAGTATTTTATCTTCGTAGTTCGTTGTAATGAATGATAAATTGAAAAGAATTGTGCGATGTTTTTTTACGTATCCAGTAAAGAAAATGAACTATAACAATTAATTTAATTATAGTAATCTTCAGTTCATGTCATTGTTGCGGAGTAATATTTTTGAAGCACTAACGAAAGGTGTTTTATCCGATTAAATTCCAGTGTACTTTAGTAATTTGTTAGTTCGAAAACTCTTCGGTGAGAAGAAGTAATTTTTATTTCTGAATCTTTCAAATTTATCGTTTCTATTACATATTCCGTCTAAACAATGTGTCTTTGAGCATAGAAGCAAACACTCGCGTTGCTCAAAGGCGGGAAATGGGTGGCACGCGTCTCTCTTGCGCAGCGCTGTCGCCGTTATGCTAACTGCGCATGGCTGCGCACGGCCATGTAT
>NNCF01126987.1:327765-355710 GCA_002313205.1 Laupala kohalensis | reverse complement strand
ATATATATATATATATATATATATATATATATATATATATATATATATATATATATATATATATATATATCTATTATATATATAAAACAAATAAGAAAACTTGAATTCCTCTGTCTGCTAGATGTGTATTATACGAAACTCCTGTAATAATTTCGGCATGGAAGTAGACATTTTAATGGTTGAATCACCTCCGGTTCAATGTTTCTTATAGTGCGTTTTAAAAATAGACTGAGCACCGGATCATACCTTTACTAATACTTTCTGGGTGCAGTTTGTCGGCATAACTTCCATTCCATCAGCATCTATTTCGAAGTATACGTAGATAAAGGGGGTTCAACATAGTCTCTTCCTCAGTTCTTGCGACAGCCTCCGCCTCGCCTCGCCTCGCCTAGAGCATCATTCCTTGACCTGCTTCCACATTAGAGTCACGCAGATGACGACAAACACATTGAAGACATCATTAAGACGTCTTTAAATGTCTCTACAAACATTTCAGTTTTCCTCTAAGGAACGCTGTGACTCCTACTAAAATACTAATTCTTTTTCATTGTAGTATTCGTAAACGGGGAATGTAGCGTGCTATTGAAGCTTATCTACATCGAGCGACAGATATTAGGAGTTGGATGGTAGGTCATTGTTAGTAAGTGCGTCGGTTAGCTGGGTTTACCAACAACATGGTCCACGTGGAGGGGTTAGTAGGAGTAGTTAGTAATAGAGTTATTGATGCAAGGAGTAGGAGGTGGATAGAGGAAGGAGGGTTCGCTTTTCAGTAGTCACTGCAATATGAACTGGGACATAAATGTGAAAAGCTACAAATTTTTTCTGGCCCCATCGGGAATTGAACCCGGGATGACTTGGTGATGAGCAAGAACGCTAGCGCCTGAGCCACCGGATGGGGCTAAAATACTAATTGACCATACTTTAGTTCAGTGAATTGACATCTCCCCAGCTATGGTTGATCCTGCGACGCCCAGCGTGGGGTTAAGTGCGCACGCCTTCCACCTCTGGGAGCGGAGGTTCAAACCCCGGCACACTCAAGGGTAATTGATCATGAAGGATGAGGTAGATTCTCGGGGTTTTTCCTCATTTCCCCTGCCTTCTACTTAATTAGGTACACTAATTGTCACCATAATAGTCTCGTGCGTCAACTGCCTCAGAGAGGTACCCCCACGAATTTCCATTAGCGACACAAACAAAATGCGTAGTGTATGCTATTTACTCATTACTATTCTTTCTGAATCGCAATTGATGAATAATCTACACTTACTACTTAGTACCTGTGGAACAAAGTGGTATGTACACACGAAAATACTAAGCATGAAACATGCATAGAACATTCAGTATTCATAATATTTATGCGAAATAATTTCCTTTCTTTGCAATATTATTAATACAAGTCACGAGGATTTATGAGCTAGTGCAGTAATGAAATTATAAACCGCAGTATATTACTCATTACCAAATATCCTCTCTTCATATCTTGTATTCAGTATTTATGCAGTTTTTAACTAGAGCATTAATTCTTATGGGAGGTGATGTACGCACTGGTAATATGTTGTCTTCTAGAATAAAAATAAAAATGTTACATCACATAAAAGTATGAAATGTTGACTACATAGAATACTCTGTGAAGATCTATGAGTTTTAAGCCACATCTCAGCAACATTTAATCAAGATTAGCAATTTATTCGCTATATCGAGCCCACCATATTTTCACATTTTTTTTGTATTTGTACGCACTTTTATAAATGTACAACTCTTGAAGATTACTACTCGTACTTAGCTAAGTGAACATGCCTCTTAGATGAGATGATGATAATTAGACGTATTGTCACGTGATTTACGTTATTGAACATTTTTTTTTTCGATTACTTTGCAGACATTATCAACAATGTCCTGTGTATTGTCTTGGAAAGAGCATCTATTTTGATTTTCTTTATATGAACTATGTCTTGTTTGGATGACGTCGATACAATCATTAAAATGATTTCCTAAGTCGTGCATCGTTTCTGTCGAAGAGTTATGAGCGAATAGAAACCTGTCGGTCAGTGAACCTGGTCTGTGTGAAAATGACTCTGCGTGTTATTACAGCCAAACCTGCTCCCCCATCGACACACGTGTGAGAGTCTTCTCTTGAAGCTCCGACAGAGTCGTTGTTTCGTCGACGACAAACCGTTTAGAACGCACACGTCATGAGTCGAGACTTCTTTTTTTAGAGAAAGGTTCACTAAAAGCTCCGCCAATTGCTTTGTAGTCTTCTGCGAGGAATGCCGCTAAACAAGTGGCGAGCGGGGTAATCATGCTCCGTGAAGCTGAGCTCGCGGAACAACTATTATGTCGCCATTACAGGAACAGATCTCAGGATCATTTATCTGCAGAGAACATACCCATACTTCTTTCGTCTTTACATTTGTTGAGATATTTCTAAAAGTCGTTTACGCCAACTTGAGTTATATATGGGAACTAGTCCTTTCCTGTTCTTAAATATTATATATTTTTATTCATGACATGTCACTGGGACACTGAGCTTATTATGTACCACGTGCAAGACACAAGTGACGAACGTTGTGATTTAAATATATTTTCAGTATGAAAAAGTCATTAAATTTAATTCAATTATGTCAGGCGTAAACAGCTACCCATAAAATACTTATCTTCTAACTCATCTTCAAATAAATATTATTAAACTCCAAAAAATATTACATTTATTACTGTTTCTGTTGTGTTGAACCTCAGAACAAAGCGTTCGCATGGATTTAAATTTTCATAGAACTAGTCTATTTTACGTCCAATTCAAAGTTGTTACTTTAAGTTACCTGCGCACTTTAAGTTCTCCATTTTATTGTGGTAATTATGGCTGGTACGAAGTCAATAATTTCTGAATAATTTTTTACTGTGTACATGAACAAATTATTTTCTACAAACTGGTCTTTGGTTCTCGTCTTGTCGATTCTCTCAGAACATCGAAGTGGCGAAGTGCATTTACAAATTTAATTATTTAAAATGTAATTATTTTCTAAGTAGATCTCTTTTAAATTTATTTAATTAATGCTTATGCTATTTATTATTAATGTATCTCTTTCGCTGGTTTGAAGGTGTCGTATTTTCAATTCGTTTATTTAAGCAATAAATGTTAATGTAGTTATTTATACAGGCGGTGTTTTGAACCACGTGAATATTCAGTATTTACAATATCATCGAATATTTATTTTCCCCTGCCCCCTTCGTGTCTGAAAAATTCGTATCGACTTACTATCCTAAATATCGAATTTATGAAGCTGTTCGAAATGGACTACAGGAAGCGATTCCTCTTTATTATCATACATCAAGTTTCTCTTGACTAATGAAAAACGTGTTTGCGGAGACATTAAGCAAATTAGAGTGCCCGCCGATCGGGTGAGTCATCATCCAGAAAAATGGCTAATCTCCGCAACTTTCATTTTGGGTGATGATGATGCAGGAAAGGTCCGTTATGCTGCGTCACTTTCTCGCGTGCCTTCAGGGTCTTCGTCCGGGAAACGTGTGTGGAATATGAATGCATGGGGCAGGTTCTCTCTCGCGTTCATAATCGTAATAATGAGCTCTTTGTTATCTTCCCGGTAAAACAAAAAAAATTGTATATCAATAAAGAAACCAATATTTGCGTATCCTATAATATTATACAGATGGTAAAATATATTTTGGTATTTCTATTAGTAAAGAATACATGTGGCTGGCTACCTGCATTCTTTAAACAAATCTACTGTTCTATTCCGAGCTTCATGATATTTTGCTCAATAACCGTCAAAATAAAAGAATTTAAGAGTTTTTCTGAGCTCGCGCTGCCTCCTTCAATGTGATCTATAAAGAAACGATTAAAATATATGTGCGTTTTTGTTTACACTAAATTATAACGAAGAGACAAACAGCAACGTAATAAAGAGCCGAGGTGAGTCGCTATGTTAAAAATTAAACGAGTTGTAGTACCATTAATCTTCATAGACGTCTGAGGGGACGGTGTGCTAGGGGATACGCTTGCCCCCATGACTTCTGAGCAAATTTAAAGTATATACAAGAAATAGAAAGTGGAAATCTGGTAAAATATTTTTAATTTAGAATTGTTTTAATGCATTTTGGTTTCATTGAATGGTGTAATCTAAGTAGCAGAAATAGCTGATACGACGTATGAAAGAATAAACATATTATATAAAAGTTGTTTTAAAGTTTCTTCTAGACAGGCAAGCAAAGAACCGTTTCAGCATTGAACCAAAACTATTTATATCAGGTTGTGCAATTTTACTTCACGCTGTAAATAAATAATAACATACGCATGTGAAATTTACAGGAAAATGTACACACGATGTGATAAGTCAGTATGTAAGATATGTTATATCCACATTTACGGGTAGGAATGGTTATCTCCAAACGCATGGATGCGACATCCTCACCTGATCGTATCCGAACTGTAAGGTCGGGATGTCATACACCAAGGTTTGGAAAAATCCTTTCCTTCCTCTGAATTTGGACCTTGCGTTCAATCCTAGGGTACTTGTATCGAGTGTTCTATCAGTGCACCTTAAAATCAATCCCCACCCGTGGCTCAGGTGATAGTGTTGTGGCTCATCACCAAGATTCCCGATGGGGTCAGAAAACCTGTAGCTTTTCATATTCCTGCTCCTCCTAATATCAATAACTGTATGACTAACTACTTCTACTAACCCTTCCACGTGAGCCAAGTTGTTGGTAAACCCAGCTAACCGGCCCACCTACTAACATTGACCCACCACCCAACTCCTAACTCCTATTGCTCCATTTAGGTAAGCTTCAATAGCACACTACATCTCCCATTTACTAATACAACAATACAGAAAATTCCAGAGTAACCTCAAAGTACCGCAAAAATTCAGAGAAAAATTTGAGTAATGGTGAGACTTTTTCCCTTCTACCCTTCAATTTCCGTTTCTTCTTCGTTTGACTTTCACTTTTTCCTTCGTTCCGTTTTTCCCTTCGCTGTGGTCGCGTCCGAGAGAAAGCTCAAGCTGAGCGGTGGACTTGTGAACAGAGGTTCCGATGATGCGCGAATGAACGGCGATGACCTTCGTCATGTACTGCACCTGCCCCTGGCGAGGAACGCACATCGCGAAAGTGTGGCCGGACGCGGGTTCGCGCACAGGCTGCGGTATTCGTCTCGGAAACCTTGATTCAGATCTGCTTAGAGAAAGCAGGTATTGCGAGTGGGAGAGAGTCAATGTAAACGAAACATGGCGTTTGAGGTTATGTTACTGGAAGGAATGTTATTTAGAAGACTATTACATTGTGCTAAAATCATCTCTCCCTACCGCTATATAAAACAGAATTTCGAACTTTCGAAAAAGGTAAAACCCTTAGCATCCGGAAACAAACGAGTAATAAATTTGATAGGAGGAAAGACTATAGAAGAATTATGATGTACTTAGGTGTCGAAATATTAGCAAGATCATTCAAATTTATTAAATGCCAGAATTGTACAGTAATACAATAAAAATTTCCGCTCGGTGTACTGCTAAAAGTGTGAAAAACATTTGAAGGCAGATGGTATTACTCATAATTCATTACATACTATTAAGATTTTGTTTAAAGAAAATTTCTCAAAATATTCTCATAAAACAACNTTAAGATTTTGTTTAAAGAAAATTTCTCAAAATATTCTCATAAAACAACAAAATAGAACAAAGTAAAACTTACAAGATTTTATGATCATATTGTTTATATCTTCATTAGATACTGTATTTATTCAAGCTGTTCTTAATTAGAAAATCAATCAAGGCCTCTATCTTGTACATTACCAGTGACCCAGACTTTTAAGGAACTTTTAATATTATGCATTATTTGTTATTTTAAAAATAAATTATGAAAATAGCATTAAACTAACGTAGTGAACATATTGCCAACAGATCTTCAATTTTCTGGTTCCGTAATTAGCACGAGTTTCAATTTATTGTCGATTGATCTGTTTCTATGCTCACGTTTTTCATACCTGACGAAAACTTTTTCTTCGAAGTTAAATATTTCAGTGGTGAACATTGGTTATCTGAACTTTCTTTTGAAATAGGTCTACTGAGTAGTACCGAGTTCCAAACCTGGCGCACGTTAAGTCGTGGAAATTCAGGTATTACGTTATAAAGAGTTACTGGAGCGTCGAAGGTGAAGGATCTGAGATCCGGTCCAGGTCCAGGATGGGGCTACAGAGGTAGTGTACACAATCGTACCAAAGCTGCGTACAGTTAGAAGTAAACTATTAAAAACAGAAAGGAGAAAAAACAACATGCATGAAGAAAGGAATTTAATGAGTATCTAGAGCGCTATAAGAATGGCGTGATAAAGTACAACATTACTCGCATCATCCAAAATCATACGGAAAACAATATTCTTCTCCTTCGACTTATTATTCCCGTGTTAGACGGGGTCGGCGTAGATGGGGATGGTGTGATGCCTCTTAGTTGATTTGACTGGGGAATTCCATGGTGCCGGATGCCCTTCCTGCCGCACCTCCCCTACGCGAGTGATTCATGAATGATGATGAGTGAATGTTGTGGTGGAATGAGAGGCAGGGGAAACGGGAGAACCCCGAGAAAACCTGCCGCGAAACACCGCTCCGTCCACCGCCTCGAATTCCACTTCGTACCGGGTTTGAACCCGCGTCCCCAGAGGTAGAAGGCGAGTGCGTTAGACACTACGCCCCGATTAACATCTTTTATTAAAGTCAGTAAATTCTTTAACACAATAGAAACAATAGCGCATTAGACAGCGTTTAACCGCGGATTTGAAGAGATTAAGTCTATTTATATATTTTATATTTTTGGGAAGGGAATAATGCAAAATTATTTCTGAATGATACGGGCATTTTGGACGAAGATTGATTGACACGCTAGGACGTTGAATTATGAGTGTTCTGTTTGGGAACTAGACTGTTTCTTCTAAAGCAGGGGTAGGATTTTAATAATTCTGCCTTAACAAACACAACTATTTCATAAATGTACGCTATATGCAAGGGAGAGGGAGAATATGTCTCTAAATAAAGGTTTACATGAATTTCGGGGGTGAGATTTACATATAACCCGAACTTTGCTCGTTTGGATAATAATACAATCCATAATATTAAATGACTATATTAAATGAACGTTTTATTCCATAATATGTCTATTCTGCAATCTTCATCAAAATAGTCATTCCCGAGAAACAATACAGAAGGATAAGTACAATTATTCCTTGCTTAGTAGTACACGTCAACAAAGGACATGTCTGTCGTAGAGGTTGAATTCTCATGTCAAGAGACACAATGTGTAAAAGATTAAATACATCAAAATAACCATGCATTACAATGTCTCGTTGAGTCGCATTCCCATTAATCGCGAGGTGATCATGTGAGCACGTGTTCTCATTCGGTGCGTGCGCACGCACCGTCTTCCCACGTGGCTTCCGTTGCGGCCCTTCGCAGCAATTAGCGGGAGACGGTTCCCAGCGGACGCTCGTACCCACACTTTTACTCGCCGCTTGGCTCCGCTCTCATCGAAGGATCCCTGCACTCACGGGTTCATTTTTGTTTTAACCGATACTGTAGATACCCCGTATAAAGGAAATAATTTTGTCGTTTGTTTTGACGTACGGCAGAAGTTAATTATTGTTTGAGAAACCGATGATACTGGTCAGAAAATCGCCATCCTGGTCCGGATTTTCCTTCGGGGAGAAGCAGATTTTTTATACAGTCTTTCTAGGTTCTTATCTAGGGGTGCCGTCTATTGAATTAATAAATCTCAAATTTAGAGTTATATTTATAGTTACGGGTTATAAACAATATTTCCGTGTAATCTATAGTTTATAGTAAAATAATTTTTTTTTCTTTTAATAAATACAAAATTTTTTGGTATTCCGTTAATATTGTAACACGTACCGAACTATTTTTTTTAAATTCCTACCTTAGGAGTAAAGTGCTGAAATGTTAAATCCACCTCTACCTTAGGGCCCTTGATTGGAATTGATAGGATGGTCCCTTGCTAGCTTCCGGAGAGTAAAATTAGTTTATTATCTTCCACGTGGTCATTAGTAGTTTGCAACAGCTTTTTTGACAACAAATTTATCAAATCAATGTTCTTCAAGAAGCAATTAGAATACGTCTCATTGCATACAACTTTAATTTCGGCTCTAAGGATGGAAGCTTTGTGTTTTATTTTTAACTTATATTGTGTAATTAATTTTAATTAGTTTAATGAAGCGACATAATATCAAAAGATATATACACATATATCAGTCAGAAAGTGCAATTCACTTTGTCATTTGCATAAGATGAAATTCTAAAACCAATTCATGACTTTCTTGTAAAGAATCGATGTATAAAGTCAGTGGTATGAGTAACCTAGTACTTCAAGGCCCAAGAAAAGACAAATACAAACACACAGCATTTATTGAATTTGGAACAATAATAGCGTAACAGCACAACAGCACATGGCGTTTTCAAAGATTCAGAATATAATGAATGAGAAGAAAATGAGCTTGCCTCTTCTCTCCCTTGGCCCTCGGACGAGGTCATTCATTATGTGCTCATTTCTTTTGTCGGCTTACCAAATATTTAATACTGACGCCACTGTCACGTTAATACTATTTGTTCAAATTCAATAAATGTGATATCATTGTATTTGTGTTTTCTTGGATTTTGAATCAGCATTAAAATTACGCAGTTCCAATTAAAAAACCAATAAAAGTGCCAATCTCTGCAAGTAAAAAGCTTTAAATCATTTGAATTCGTCAAAGTATTGGGCTCATGTCACAACATACTTACTGAAAACAGTTTTTCGATATATTCATCCATTTAAGAAATATGAGGTGTTCGGTCGTAATCTGTATATAGCAAGAAAGTAATTTTATGAAGTAACCGTATCAAGAAAATTACATAATGCAAATTATATATAAAATTATAATTGAAGACAATGTTCATCACGAGGCCTCGCCTATATGGGACGGAGCATACTAGAATACATATTAAGGGTTCGAATGACTTTAACGTTGACGAGTCCTAAACACCTCCACCCCAAATAAACCTTTGTATTAACTCAGAGAGAGCTGGTGTCGTGGTTGACTGACAAATTTAACGTACGTATTCAATTTTATAGATATGAGTGATTAAAATGAAAACAATTATTATATAGGACTTCCTTATTTCTTAGAAATGGACAACAATTCAATTTCTTATGGGTTTTACACAAATACACTGTTAAATAATTGTCTCAAATAAATAATTCACCTAGTTGAAACAAAAATTCTTTTACCACTTTCGAAAAATTGTCTTTAAACATTTATAATTTCAGTATATTCAGGGGTTGAATTAAAATAATTTTGGAGTCACATAGTTTTTAGATTTGTGTTTATTTATATACCCTTATATCTTTTATTTTATTTTCTATCAAGCTACGGAATTTGATAAACTTGATAAATTACTACGACCTCTGTGATTATTGAAAGGTAAACGTTTATTCTATACATGATACGTGACAGTAAATGGTCTGAATCCGCAAGAACTGTAAGATAGTAAGAAGTAATTGAGCAAAAAGTTGAAAGAACCGTTCTTGTTAGCAGGAGGAAGTCATGATCGTACACACATGCTAGCGATGACAAAAACGTGTTTCGAGTAAACTTAAAATACACTTGACGTAACTTCCGCTTTAAATGGCGTTTCCCAAGATGTGTGCATTTTTTTCACTGATTAATGTGGAGGGAAGTGATTACTTAGAGTACTCCAACCGGACTCAGCTGTTCCGTGGCGCGCCTTTTTCCCACCAGTCTGCGTCTCGTTCGTCTTCGTCTGTGGAACAATAGACAAGAGATGGTAATTGTTTCTCATGGCAACGCGCTTCTCTGTTTCGATGGCGACGAATACCCTTTGTTGTTCGTCTTTCGTTTCTTTTCTTTCTCAGTATTCCTGGAAACTGCTACAAAACTTTTATACAGTTTACCCAGTCGTTATTCCCATAACACACCGTGTAGCGAAATGGTTTGGTTAGTAAACAAGTTGTCAATCGACATATGGTGTGTAACGAGCCAAACATGTCGTTAAATGTGTTATTGTTATTATAAATATTTTACTCTGTATTGAGTAATGGCTTATTATTACCATTGCTACCGCTGACAAGTTTAAGCGAATTGTTTTATCTATTTTTATTGGGGCTTTGGGGCTCGCCAACAACAGTGTATTAAGAGTCCTCGTTTTGTTATCTAAACAATTATTCGAAAATTTTAAATATTTTCTTTTTTATATTTTTTTACGTCCAAAAATACCTTTGTCGGTGACGCTCGCTGGTTATCTATTCTTATATGGCCGAAGTCTTCATGTGAGTAACATTAAGAGTGAATGAGCGTATCGCATAGTAAAATGTTTTATTATTATTGTGAAGCAATGGTCATAGTAGGTAAGGATTTCTGTAACAAACGGAGTTAAAACGAGAGACAGTTGTTTACCTTTACTCCTTTTCTTTATTATTGAAGAAATTGAAGACGAGATCTCTTATTTTCTTGGACTTCAGAAAATTCTTTGAAGTTTGTTGAACGACTAGAATGTATTTATGCAAACTTTTCTTCCGTGTTCCTAACACGTAGTGAAAGTTATAGGCTAAGAACCCATGACTAAGATAATCAAGCCATTCGATTAAAAACGTTTCCTAAGCTAAAACACTGCTAAACTAAATTGAAAAAATAAACTAAATTGGAAAGGAAAAGTTATATGTCTTGCAGTATGAAAGATTGACGAAAGTGATTTTTCCTTCGAAAAAAGAATCAAGTCATTTGTTTAATATTGTAATTAGGAAGATCCTATTTATGAGATAACTTTAAGTCACATGAAAATTGTGACGAGTCGGAAATCGAACCCGGGACCTCTGTAGGGATCGCAGGGGTGTTAACCACTACACCACCCGTTCGCCTTCCACAACTGTACACCACTTCCACCCAGACCTGGGTTCGATTCCCGTCTCATCGCCATTTTCATTTGACCGAAAGTAATCACATACCTACGTATAGGAACACGGAAGAAATATGCGCACACAGTAAATTAGTCCAGAAGCGAAGACAATAAATACGTAACGAACACCTTGGCAAACATTGTTTTAATTTTTCAACCTACCCCGAATACTGTTTAAACAAATGGCATGGCAAGTGCCATCATTATTGGTCACTCGTAGAATATATTTGGAGGCGGTTTTCCCCTGTCCTTGGATGATAAGGGAAGCGATTGCGATCGATATAAGTGAGTTCGTTGTGATGAAATGTTTGTCCATCCGCATGGGAAAGCGCGGGTACGGGTGACTCCCGTGGCCAAGGTCACTGCAGCGGAGAAAGTGCGCCACGTGCGAACGACGACTGAACTCTCCCTCACGAGTCATTCTTGGAAGTTTTCAATGAAGGGTTGACGAAGAGGGACGAGCATACATGGACCGCACGTGGAGGGTGACGGCCGGGGATTTCCGACCTCCGGGGCGGTCATCAGAGTAAATTTCTTTTTTTCCTGAGTACTACACTCGTGTCTATTACTAACTACGAGAAGGCGTACCGGTAAAACTATTTCTTTGAGCTAGAAGACAGAGAAATATTCCAGCGAATAGTTTGAATGGCAGTAACTATGCAAAGTCTGGAATGTTACGTGTATTAGAACACCTCTTAATCGGCCTCGGATCAACCTGTCCTCGAATTACTTGGCTTATCCCGCGGAATAGATTTTTTTTCTCTTTCAGCGTATAATAGCTAGCAAGTAGTGACTCAAACATTGATTGTTTGACGGTCATATGCTGGCAAGTAAAACGCGGTGCAATTTAGTTAAAGTGTTGTGATGGGCAGAACGGGGGAGGGGGAAGGAGTTCGTCAGTTTGATTCCCTTCTTGCTTTTTTATGAATCTATTTTTCTATGAATCGAAATGTACATATGTCTATTTTTCTCTAAGAATAAATTTTTTTCGTATTCTTTAATGTATGTGTGTGTGTACACAGTCAGTAAAATGAGTTGCAATGACGGGTGATGACGTTGTAGCCTCATTTTGAACGAAAATCGATTTTTGTCGGGAACCTCGCATTTAGCGGTCAAACGGGTAACGGGCTAGGGTCTCTGTTCCGATAAGACCGGTTAAGAGGGGTTCTTCTGAATGTAATTTTCAATCCAGAGAAGTTCGATCACTCAGAATTTCTTGTAACTCAGGACGCTCTAAATAACACTTAAAATAACTAAACAACTTATATTATTTTTGTCGTATATTAACCAAATCATTTTTTTTTTTTTTTTTTTTTTTTTTTTTTTTTTTTTTTTTTTTTTTNCTTCATGGTTCTTACGAAGCGCTAAAGTACGGCACGCTGCTCGACGGTCTGTCTGACCTGACTGGCGGCATCACCGAGAGCATCAACATCCGCCAGGACCCCACCACCTGCGGCCGTATGCTCAGCAAGCTCCTGGAGATGACTTCGATTATCACGTGCACCGTTCAGAGCACCGCCACGCAGGTAAATACATCAACCAGACACTATCAGGTGTAGAGAGTCCGTGGAAAGGCCTACGTAAGTGTGATGTTGAGCGCGGGCCACTACGCTAGACGATGGGCTTTCGAAACACATGTAACGGGTCTCAGATATAGCGTCCATCCATAATCCCCTTTCACGGTAGTTTCTCAATAATATTTTCACCTTTTATTGTGGCTTTTCTCATTTATTAGAGATATGACATGAAAGTTTAATTCCACTTACACATGGTATTCCACTTACGTATGATGTGCCATAGGTGGCAATGAACATGCGAATGCATAACTGTAAGCACACCTGCAACTATGGAAAATATTTGAGTGTAAGGTAAAATACTCTTTCTCATGAAGGAGGCGAGTCACAGTTACCATTTGTAAATACATTAATGAAATTTCCACTTTTGCCAATGCCTTAGTTTATCCTCATTCATTAGAAGGACATAAATATTATTCTGTACATTTTTTAAATCTTCTTTATTCCAGTTCTGTTATTTTATTCGTATATATTTTGTAATTTTTATATCGATTCACTTCTCATTATTCTGTAAAAAATGTTTATTTTCTTAATTTCTATTCTGTTATTTTATCAATATATCTTTTGTAATTTCTTTTAGATTCACTGACGATGACGGCCATGCCGTCGAAAACATGTTATGAAAAAAATAAAGTTGTTACCATGGCAAAACGTGCAAATTTCATTAATCTCTTTCTCATGTACAGCTCTTTTTGCATTTAAAAAGACGTTCTCTCTCTTAATAGAAACTGACGAAAATTATTGATGATTTAATAAACTTGTTTACAACTCAATAAACTAGAATAGGAGAAAGATAATTTCTTGTATACGTTAGGTAACGTAGCACCTGTTAACCGTATTTGAGCATCTTACACCTTCCTTTTTGTTATGAAATTTGCGCCTAAAATCCTAACCCTGTCCTCGCCTTTGGTGTCAGGAAGGGTATTACTCACCCTACATTATGAGTATTAAACAAATATATTTTTTAATTTATGTATTTTTTTTAAACGAGGAATAAAATAATTTTTAACGGTTTAAAAACTGTGACTTTAATGTCAAATATATTAGACTGCCAATGAACTAAAAAGGAAAAAAAATATTTATCTTACGCAAACAAGAATAACAAAAATTATATTAATTTTTTGTAATATTAAATAACACTAACAATAAAAACAACCGCCTTCTACGGGTTTTGCCGTGTTGTTTCGTCAGCCACTCTCGTCGAGCAGCCGCTCACCGTACCATGCGAATGAAGAAGTTTTCATTCGATGTTATAAATACAATTTAACCATATCTTACCCTATAATACGCATTGCTAGATAAGCAGAGTACATATGCAAAATTCCAAGTCGCTAGGACATTGGAAAATACGTGAAAATCTGAATAGAAAATTCTACCCTATAACGACATAGGTAGAAAGTTATGCGAAACGGTTTAATATAGAAGAGTCCTTAGATAACACGATGTTTATGAATTCAGTAGACGGGATTTTAAGGTCACATTATGACCAATTAAAACCTTTTTCCTCTTGAAATTAATTAAAACTCTTTTGCCGATCGATGCTACTGTAGAGACAAGTTAACTTGTCTACGAACAGAAAGATTGCGGTGTTGATTTCAGATCAATGCATTTTTTTTACTTTCATAATGATTCTTTGATGAAATAAATTGTAAACTTGTTTTAAAAATCTAGAAAATAGTGTTTTTGCGTCTTTTTGGAGGGAAAGTTCTGTAATCATATTGCCTCCAAGAGTTCCTCTGTAAAAATTCAAAAGAATAAGTGGAACTTAATATTTTTAAATGCAATGACATATCATTAGTGAAATTTTATATCAGACAACTTTTTAATCTCAAAATATAAGCTCAATTTTTTACAACGATTTTTTTGGTGGCATGTACTCAAAACAGGAAGAAAAAAGGAGAACGCAACCCGTCATACAACTTGTTTACATCACACCAAAAAGATGAGCGTCTTCTCAAAAATTTATAAGAAAGTAATATAAAAACTAAAAAATTATATTTTATTTAATCATGTTCAAGATGCGCAAGTACAATGCGAGTAGACTTTCAAAATAGCAGGGTTTGAATTTTCGTTACGACTTTTTAAGTAGCATGCCCTCGAGTACGCTCCCTCAATATAATCTTGAGTCTCTACTTATATGTACACGTATGATTAGAAAAGAAGTTTCGTATGTATTATATGCAAATCAGGATATTTAGTCAATGGCGTTATATAAAACATTAGTATATATAACACGCGTGACACCGTGTACTGTGAAGCAACAAACTGAAAGTATACACAGACTACGCTGGTCTGTGAATTGATGTGATCTTAAGAATGTACCTAGATATTTAGTTGTTTTTTTATTGATGTTTTAGGGCTTGCCAATATCTTGGTCTTTAGAGCCCTAAAACAGTTTTACTTAGTGCCCTAAATCGGATTTTACTTTCGTTTTTGACGCTTTTCCAATAAAAATGCCAAAAGATCGAATACTTTTAATTACGATGTGAATACTAATGCAGGGATTTTTAACTCTTTTTTTCAGTTGAGAAATCAAGTGGAAAAACTGGCCAATGGAATCCATATAGGAACTAACTACAGGCTGTATGCTGTCGAGAGGGTAAGAAGCAATATTAATACTGCTAAAAATGTTTTTGAGTGAGCATAAGATAGTTCAACTTTGCTCACGAGAACGTATTCAAATTGGGATAATGTGTATGCAGCCCTCGTAGTGTATATGAAATTCACCATTCAATGAAAAAAGAAAGAGAGAAAGGGAGAAAGAGTAAGAGAGAGAGACAGACAGACAGATTGATTGAGTATTTATTTAGCCTTCTAGGCTATTTTATGTACATATAAAATACAATCAATATAAGAATAGTACCCTAATACAGTAATAAATTATAATGCATGTACCCTAATACAGTAATAAGACTATTTAGATATGAAATAAAGAATTACATCTTGNTGCTGTCTCTTATACACATCTAGATGTGTATAAGAGACAGCTTTATATCTGTGACTTGACAAATTCCTTCAAGAGACGTTTAAACGAAGTCAATGATTGGCGTACTTTTATTTGGTTAGGCAATGCGTTGTACATTTTGATGCCTTCGTAGAACACGCTTTTTTTGTGCATTGGTTGTTTTTCTAAAAAGAACTACAATATTGCCATATTGTCTAGTCTGAATTACGTCACCTTCTCCTACAATTCGTAACATATTTTTCAAATTTCTGGGCATCAAATCATTTACTATCTTTTAAACAAATATGCATATATTTAAATGCAGTCGCTGTCGTACTGTCAAAAATTGTAGTGTGAAGAGCATGTCATCTATTTTCGTGTACTTATCACAATGCAGAATTGCTCTCATTGTTCGGTTTTGCATTTTTTTTTTTGTGCTTTTAATTCCGTTTCCCCCATATTTATCAAAATTGTTCAGCAATATTCAAAGTGAGGAGATATTATCGTCTTATACATGATACACCTAGCGTAAGCTTATATATAGTTCCCAAGTATGTTTAAATAACTTATTTTTTCCCATACTTTCTAAACCATGTCGTCACAGTGATCTTTGAATCTTAACTTATCGTCAATCATAACTCCTAAGTACTTTATTTTTAATACACGTTCTATTTCAGTTCCATTTAAACATTTTAATGTAATATTTGCTCTCGCTTCTTTTCTACCGCTCCTGATAATCATAAATTTTGTTTTATCCGCGTTCATTTTTAATTTGTTGTTATTCGTATTTTTTCTATTCTGTTAATACATCATTCATCCATAACTAAATAACTTTCCCCTTGCACATACAGTAATGTATCATCTACAAATAGTTTAATACTACTTCCCTCTGGACAGAAATTAATTATATCATTGATATACATTATAAATAACAATGGTCCCAGCACAGATCCTTGTGGTACACTAGTCTGTAGTTGTCAACCTATAAAATACATTGTTAAATCTAACTTGCTGTTTCCTGTTCGTGAGATATGGCCATACCATAGTGGCATAGTTTATTTAATAGTCTCTCCCTATCTACCGTTTAAAAAGCTCGTTTCAGATTCATGAATATGACAACTATCATTTTACCTTCGCTTATGGTTACATTCCACTCATCGACTACTGATTGAATTGCTGCTTCACATGAGTAGTTTTTTCTAAATGCTGATTTATATTATATTATTGTTATTGTACAATTATTCTGCTATTATACAATTATTTTCCAAGAAAGTCTCTACTTGTCTTTTTACTATTATTTCCAACACTTTCTCATAAACAGGAAATAAATTAATAGGTCGAAATCCACTTGCATTTTTGGGTTTTGCAACTTTTGGAATAGGTATTACTGTGGAAGTTTTCCACCCCTCTGGGAAACACTCATCCGCTAGCGAATCGTTTATAACATCTAAGAATTCCTGTTTTATTACAGGAAGGGTTATTTTCAGAATATCGCTACTTATTCCTTCATCAGTGCCTTTCTTTTTTGTTAATTCCTTAATAATCTGCACTAATTTTTCTATTTCTATCATTTCAAAGTTTTCTATTGATCCCTTATTCTCTATAACAAAAATGGTCGTTTTTCTATTGCCACCATCCGTATCATCTTGTATAGACTTCATTATATTCTCAAGGCTTATGTAATAAAGGTTAAATACGTCCGCCGAAATACTTACTTCGTTCGGGTCTACAATTTCAAAATCTATATTATTAATTTCCAATCCCTTATTTGGTTCATCTCGAATTATTTCTTTTAAAGCTTTCCACATTGCTTTCTGATTCCCCTTATTGAGATCTATTTGATTTTCATAGAATTTCTTCTTTGATTTCTTTTCTAATTTAACTACTGTATTTCTTTCATGTTTTAATTGCATCCGATGTAAATCTGAACGAGTGTTTCTAGGTTTCCTAAATGCCTCATCCTTCCTATTTGCTGCCACTCTTATTTCATCTGAAAACCATTTTTTACCATCCCATACTTTTGGGATTTTTAATTTTCTTACCGGAGCATTTACATTTAGAGCATTTACTACACACTGAACCAATTTATCTGCCCTTGTCTCACTACTGTCAAGATTAGACTTTAAATTTGTCTTTACTAACTTAACAAAATTATCAACATTGAACATTTTATAATTCCTAGCAAGCAACTCTCTAAAGTGCGTCACCCTACTACTCAAGTTCAGTTCAACTTTTATCCATGCATGGTCCGTTATTTTAGGTTGATGGATCACTTCAACACCTATTTTACTATTTGAAAATACTAAGTCTATAATTGTCTGGCTATCTCTGGTTACTCTTGTTGCACAGTTCACATATTGTTTCATTCCTAAGCTCTGAATTTTAGTTTGTAGTTCCTTTGAATAAAAAGAATCAGTTTTACAATCTATATTGAAGTCTCCTATCACTATGCATTCACTGCGAGACATACATTCTTCCACAACCTCCTCCAAAAACTGGATGAATTCACCATCAGATGCACTTGGTGAGTGGTATGTCACTACTATCACACCATTGTAACCATTTTTATTAACTTTCACTCCTATAATCCAACAGTTTGCAGGTACCTTCTTTATCATTAACACTTCACTTTTTATGTCCTCCCTCACATACATCAATAGACCTCCTGTATATCTATTCTCCCCGTCACATCTAACTACATTGTAGCCACTTAAGTTCACTTCACTATCTTCGATTTCTGCCGTTAATCTTGTCTCTGACAATACAAGCACAGCTGGATTAGCTTTTTGATGACCATATTTTCTATTTCATCTTTATGCGCTATAAGGCTCTGCGCGTTAGTATGCATAATGACCTCTTTATTCATCTGTTGTTGCTATATTTTTTTCCTTTTTATCCTCCCATCCTGCTCTTTTCTTCTCATTTAGGAATCTCTTGTATTGCAGGCATTCTACATTGATGGCTTCGTGTTTGTCATTTATATTCAAATTAAATTTTTCGTTTTTTAGCTTACAATTAATACATTGTTTTTTTATCTTCTTTACAGTCTGCTGTTTCATGGTTTCCTGCGCATTTGTAGCATGCTACATTCCTCTTACAGTTTCTTGCCATATGAAAGAAACCCCAACATTTAAAACATCTTTTAACACTGACGTAATTCTACACTTTACGTTTTCGCCAGCCAACTTCTATAATTATAGATCCTTCACTCTTCGTTGATTTCCTCATGTTTCAGCATCATATCCTCTGTCTTTTACAATTCTTTTTGCGATTCGAATGCGACAATCCTTATTCATTTCTTCCATTCTATTTTGTTTCTTTATTGTAGATAACAGATCCGCATCACTTGCTTTTATTTCTTCTCCATCATTATCTATTATCTTCAAGTAATGCAACCTGCTTAGGTTCCATTACTTGGAAATCATCCCCAAGTTTTTCTTGTACTTCATCTCTGTTTTTTTATCTCTTCTCCCGTTTCACATCCCAGGATAACGGCACCGTTACCTCCCTTTTTTACTTTTGTGATCCCCACATCCATATTTGTAATATCATCTTTTTCTTTCACTAGCATTTTAGTTTTTTCACTTTCTTGAACCACTTTTGGTTTCACAACAATTATGTTTTCCTTCCTTTTCACTTTAACAATTTCCTTCTGTTCTTCTGCCCCTTTTAGTATACTTTTCTTCAATTCCGCTATTTCTTGTTTAATGTCTCCGAATTCTTCCTATATCACTTCCTTAATAATTATTCTAATGTTGTTTCTACATGTTTCCTCATCATTCATTTCTTTTATCGTTCTTAGTATCCAGTCAATTTTTGCTTCCATGTTCGATGGTACGTTTCCATATGATTGACGCCTACCACTGGCACTAGCTTCACTAAAGACCTCTCCTGCAGATCCTTTCCTCATTTCTTGTTTTCCTATTGCTTTCTTCATTTCAGCTTCTTTTGCGACAGTGAAACTACTACACGTCACTAGATCACCATTTCCATCGTGTTTCTTGTGTTTTCCTGCACAACCAGGGTGAAAAAATAACTTTACGCAACTACTTGCTTCGCACCAATTAACTTGCGTTTTTATCGCTTTTTTACACGCAGCCCAACGATACTCTACGTATTCTTCATTCATCGCAGTCGGCAAATCCCTGCGTCATCACTCTTGTACGCTAACGCAGCTACGCATAGGCACGTCCGTCCTCGTCCGCGACTGACTACTGACTGAGACAATAGAGACAGAGAGAGAGACAGAGAAAGACAGAGAGAGAGACACACACAGAGAGAGACAGAGAAACACACAGAGAGAGACAGAGAAACACACAGAGAGAGACAGAGAAACACACAGAGAGAGACAGAGAAACACAGAGACAGAGACAGAGAAACACAGAGACAGAGACAGAGAAACACAGAGACAGAGACAGAGAAACACAGAGACAGAGAAAATGGATACGTGCTTCATAATTTATTGTTTCTTAACTTAGAGTCGTTTACAGGACGCAATGTTCAAGAAAAAGTTTATAAATGGCCATATAACACTCGAGAATCTCACAGCCGAGTAGTTTGTCAGAGGGCAAAATAATTTTGATAACTATATAGTATTGTCTTCAACAATTAAACTGTGCACAAACAATGGCAGGGATATCTGAAGAACCAAGTTTCGCTAGATTCGTATACCTCGAGCTTTTCAGATTTCTGTCATTAACAATTCTTGTAACAACGTATAAGAAGATGAGTTAAAATCGCTAATGCTTTTTATAATAAGCATTTTTGAAATTTTGTATTATTGTGTTGGCAATCAATCTTTTTAGAATATAAAATAATATTTTTATTAATATTTTTCAGTATTTAAAATAATGTTATCATACAGGAATCGTAGCCGAAAAACTGAGCGCATCATTCAAGATGTCATTACATCAACGTTGATTTATCTGACTGAACTATCTAGAATCCTATGACGACATACATGCACATAAAAGATCCCCTTCCTCGGGGATCTGCGATGATCAGTTAATCTGAAGGGGATTATTTCCATACGTACCGAAGGAAATAAACTATAATTCGAGTATACTTTTCTAATATATTGCATAAAGAATATCAGTTACTAACCTTTCTATGGCTCGGTTTCAGTATAGTCCTATGTAAGGGAGAGAAGCGACAGCTTGAACAAAATTCCGTATTATACCGAAAAAAATTTCATAATTCGGCAGTCGCCTGAGCGCACATCCTCTCATACAGACAAAAATTACCGCTCCTTGCATTTGTTTACGTTGGTTGCTAAAGTGGTAGGAGAACATTTCAGTTTCCTATATATCTTATTGCAAAAAGTCAAAAATGGCTATCACCCCACTGTTTCCGCCAAAATAGGACGGGGTGTATGTCTCGACGTCTCTATCGCTTCCCTTCCCTCGTGTGAGATTTGAGGCCTTTCGCTAATGCTTAACATGATTTGTGTGCCTTCCAAACTGTGATTCTTCCACTGTCTAAGGCGAATTCTGTACACTCAGGGGTGATATCTGACCGGTTCTTAAAGTTAAAAGGAAGTTAGCGAACCGGTTGTTAAATTATCTGATTACTTTTATTTTTCTCCAAAAAAAGTTCAGTTAACAAATTACTCTATTCTTTTAAATTTAGTGAACATTATTTGCATTTTTTGTTATATCTGACGTAATAAGGATTCTCTTTGAAGAGATTGGGTTCAAATTGCTTTTTGTTGTGCAATTCGACAATATAACAGAAGACGCATTTAAACGCGTGTACATTGCTTTGGGAACATGTAATTTGCGCGATTCAATTTGAGTGCGCACGAAATAATTCTACACGAAATAATTCACAACAGTTTTGTTTTATTTAATTAAATTCAAAAATTTTAGGTACGGAAAAGTGTTTTATCCATCCTCAGTGAGAAGAAAAATAGTCTGATTAGGTTCATAAATATCACTTGCCTTTAAAGAACAGGTTCTTGGAAATTTGGGATATCATCACTGTGTACGAATACACTGTGATATTTGTAAATGGGAAAAGTAGCGTGCTATTGAAGCTTATCTACATGGAGCGATAGGAGGTAGGAGTTGGGTGGTAGGTCATTGTTAGTAGGAGGGCCTCTTACCTGGGTTTACCAACAACTTGGCCCACATGGAGGGGTTAGTAGGAGTAGTTAGTAGTAGTAATAGTTAGTGATAGAGAAGTAGGAGGTGGATACAAGACAGAGGGTTCGTTAGTCACAGCTATATGAACTGAGACATTAATGTGAAAAGCTACAATTTTTTTCTGGCCGGGAATTGAGCCCGGGATGACTGGGTGATGAGAAAGAACTCAAACAAATGAGCCACCAGAGTGAACACGTCTTGGTCATAATGTGAGTGTTGGTGTGCAGGTGGAGACATTCAGCGGGGAGCCGGTGCAGCTGGTGAAGCTCCGCAACCCCATGGGTCCCGGTGGAGAGTACGTGGGCGCGTGGGCGCGGGACTCCATGGACTGGGACGAGGTGCCTCCGCAAGAGAAGGAGAGGCTGGCGGTGCGACATATGAGCGACGGAGAATTCTGGTACGGATTATTTTCTGGAACGGGTTTCACTCAATGCTTATTCGATGATTTTCTATCATTTATCAAATATAGACGGTCTTGAATATGGAAATGAAGACGCCCATACGCGATTGAACTTATTTGTCTACCTAGTCTTGCATTGAGCTGTCAAATATATTTAACACTAAGTTCTATTTGTATCGGACTCGCGAACTTCCTCCTCAAATTTATTTTTCAATTTTGTCTTCAAGAACCACGTTTGACAAAGAAGTTTGATCATATGCAGACGTGAATTAAAGTGAGGCGCATTAGGCAACCCGCACAACAACCTTACGAATCACTTTAACTTCACCCCGAAGTTGGAACTATGTAACGACACTGGTTACATCATGAGGAAAAAAAGCATGTCGGAATGCATCAAGTATTGACAGTCTTGTAATGGTTTAAGCTTTAAAGTAGATTTGGTTGGTTCTACGCCAGGGGGTATTCCAAATTTGGCAGTATGGGGCAGTATCTCTCATGTCGGAACAGGTTTTGTAGAATAGCCAACCAACCCCCTATCGGTAACGACGGTTCTTTTAATTTGAGAAAAAAATAATAGCTCTAATTCCGCTAGATTTGAATAAAAATATGTACATGTTGTTCCAGAATCCCGCGTAAAAGAACTGGAGGGAGAGTAGATTAATAGGAAAAAGAAATACACATTAACATATGTCACAAAGACAGTAAGGAAACGAGACAAAAAAAAGGCCTGTACACCGTTTTATTTGGGAATTAAGAAAGGGGCATGTTTAAAGTCCGATAACAAATTACAATAGTTGTTCAAAGTTCTGCCTGTCAAAACCGATGTAGGCCTAGAGCCGATGTAGGTCGTGTGGATTGGCGAAAGTTTTACCTGCAGTCTGGCGATTCCTCGCACGTTGGGGTGTGGCTGACGTCGCTGTTAATCGACAGAACTTCGAACGCCTGTTGTATTTTGTTGTTGAACTTTAAACATTTGTATCTTCCCCGATTCCCTAAATAAAACGCTTCTTTATCTTGGGTTCTTACTCTGTCCTTGTGTTATTATATCTTCTTGTGACGTTTCCGGACGTATGTAAATATAAATAAATTTGTTGTCAACAAAGCAGTACAAACTGCGTATGACCACGTGGAGGACAATAAACTAATTTACTCTCCGGAAGCAAGCAAGGGACCATCCCATCAATTCCGATCAAGGGCCCTAAGGCAGAGGCGGATTCAAAAATTTCAGCAAAAGTTCCTAGATAAGATAAAAAGTTAGCTGCGAGTTATAATACTAATAGAATGTCAATATGTTTGTAATTTAACGCAAAAAATTTACATGTGCAAATTATTATCGAACTATAGATTATTCTGAGTATTCTGAGTCTATGTTCAACAGCGTTTTTTCGTCCCTGCAACTTTTTACGCAAAGTTCTAGGACGTACTTGATTTAAACCACAGCAGTGCGGGATGATCAGTAAGGACCTACTGAAGCAAGCAAGTGCTATAGAGATGGGAAAGAAATAATTTTAAGTCCATAGCAGGTAGCATAGCTCATCTTTTGTGTGTTTCTAATCTATGATTATCTAAAATCTTTATTCCAAATTCCTCAATTCATATTATTAATATTTAATATGATGCACAAATATTTTTTATTACAGTGTTCATATATGAAATTTTCATGTGATTGACATTTTATGATTTTTTATGAAAAAAATAATTAAAACATTTTAAATAATATGTTTAAAAGGAAATGATCAGTGAATCCGAGTGATCAAAAGTCAGAGCATATAATATATTTTCTAATTTAATGTTGATTTCTAATTGTTTCAAGGATATCGTATTCAGATTTCGTAAAGACATTCACCCACTTGGAAGTGGTTCATCTTGATAGTGACACAAGCAGAGATGAGCCTTCCCTTCATCATAAGAATACTTGGCAGATGAGATTGTACCAAGGAGCATGGCAACGAGGAGTCTCGGCAGGAGGATGCAGAAATAATCCAGGTAAGGCAGCATTCTTGGAAGATTTAAATACAAAAAAAGAATTAAATATTGTCAAGAAAGCAGTTGAAAATTGTCTATGGCCACATAGGGAGCAATGAACATAGTCACTCTCTTGAAACAAGCTATGAACTATTCAATCAATTTTGATTATGGGTCAAAGAGCAGTGGCGTAATGAATATTTGAAAAGATGTTAATTAACAAATAAGTGCTGTTATCCACTTATTATGTCCAAAATAAGTTGTAAATATTAAATGCAGTAAAGACTCGAGATTAATAATAACAAAAGAATAACCGACAGCTGTGGTTTAGTGGTAGTGTCTTCGCTTCCACGATCCCGTTGAGCGATAGAGCATGGGTTCAAACCCTGCTTGTCCAAACTAAGTAAGGTTTTCTGCTGTGGTTTCCCTCCCCTACTTCAGACTTGGTTTGGTACCATAAGTTCCCTGTCTACCCAACATCTCTCCTTCCCAATTCCTTCCTTACCCAAGTCCAACGGTTAGATGGAAGGGCAGGCCTCATGGCCTGAACCTCACCAAAAGGCATAAAATATAAAAATACATAAAAAAATAAATGACATTCCCACTTATGTATAAATCCACCTGTACCCAAAGACAGAAGAACAGCATGGGCCAGGATTGGGTTACAGAGATAA
Organism: Laupala kohalensis; assembly: GCA_002313205.1. Lineage (NCBI taxonomy): Eukaryota > Metazoa > Arthropoda > Insecta > Orthoptera > Trigonidiidae > Laupala > Laupala kohalensis. The sequence goes on along the minus strand of NNCF01126987.1, from coordinate 331,044 downwards.
TGTACTCAAACCTGCCAAGGTTACACACTGTTAGTTGTAAACTATTATGAATGAAAAGCAACAAAAACAGTATGCATGAAAAAAATATTGTAATTTAATCATTATTAAAAGTAGCAATGTCATGATATTGTGATTCATTCAATGTTTCATATAATGGAAGCAGATACCCCTGCCTCACCCCACTTGGCTTCATCCTTCATCTGTACTCTTGATATTAGTGTAGTCTTCATTACAAATGTAAAAAGCGAATCTGTTGACTATATATTGATAGTACTAATTATAAGAGCCAGGAATTTGTGTCTTTGAAATATAATCAACTTATTTTCTCAATGTCTTACTCAATGCTCATACTAGCTGATTCGCACGATCGTCAGATGTCCTCCGTATTGCGTGGATTGCTTCCTAGCCAGTTCTCAGTCGCCGGTTTCTTGAAGCCAAACGCTCGTTTGGCTGAAGTTATTCGAGAACTGGACACTTACACTAAAAAACTCACTGAGCGGGACACAGTAATCATCATAGGTGGGCAGAACGATATCAACTTGGGTGGACATTTTAACGCGTCTGAACATCTACAGAAACTAAAAATGGCCTCCCTGCACACAAACATAGTGCTCTCTAGCCTGCCTCCACGCTTCAACGTTCCACAAATAAACCACGAAATTAACCTGGCAAACATCTCCCTAAAACATCACCTGGCAGACACAAAAATCACATTTTTTGATTTGCAACCACACCTGACTGCCAAGGACTTTACCCAGCACGGTTTACACCTGAGACCGTCTGGGAAACAGCACTTCGGTTCTCTTCTAGCTTCACATCTGACCTCACATCATCCACCTGCCCCACTACCCACTCCTAAACCTCCTCCTGCACCTACCTCATCTCCTCCTCCTACCTCATCTCCTTCTGCTCCTACCTCATCACCATCTCCTCTTCCTATCTCGACACCGATTTCTTCTCTTTTCCCCGTTCTTTCACCTACTGCTTCCTCATCTCCCACGTCAACATCTATTCCTCCTGTCGCCCCCATACACCGTTACAACTTGCGCTCAGGAGTACGATGTGGTACTCGAAGGTGACAATCGCGTTCAGGTGCAGTGTGCGGGCTTGATCCGGGACTAGAAGCTGTACCAATTTCAAATTCCTCTCCACAATCTAACGATTCCATTTCTCGTGACTCACAAACTCTTTGCGAAAATAAAATAATAATTATATTTCATCATAATGTCCAATCCCTTTCAAACAAATTGACAGACATTGAAATTCTGGTACACGAAAATCGATTCGATTTGCTATGCCTCACAGAGCATTGGCTTTCAACTAACAACATCAACGATACTGCTATTTCTAATTATTATTTAGCAAGTTCTTACTGTCGGCAAAATTTTAAAGGCAAAAATCCCCACGGAGGTACGTGTATCTACGTTCGTAATGATATTTTATCTTCTCCACTGACAGGCTACGAGAACTTCTGCGTAGATAGTGTGTTCGAAATTTCTGCAGTTGAACTGACCGACACCGGTATTGTTGTTTTGTGTATTTATAGACCTCCTCAATCAGATCTTGACATATTTTTTCGGAACTTCGAAAATGTTTTAGAACATATCGCACATAAATCTACTAAATCTATCGTTATATGTGGTGATTTCAATATCGATTTCTTGAGTACATCCGACTCTGCACATTCACCAGTTAATCGATTCAAGAATCTTATCGACTCCTTCAACCTTATTACTACGATAAATGACCCCACTCGCCTCTCCGGCTCATCTCAAACATTGCTAGATCAAATTATAGTCAACAATGGAATCTCGTATCTCTCTGAAGTGTTTATCGCCGGATACAGTGATCACCTTGCTCAAGTATTGACTATTAATAATACACTAAAACCGCTTAAAATCCTTTACAAATTTACAAGAGAGTTTAATGACATAAATAAATCCATATTCGTAAATTATTTGCGTGAAGAAACATGGAAAGATGTTTACAATTGCCAAAACACCGACGACAAATTCAATGTATTTATCTCAACATTCCTAAAACATTACAACTCTAGTTTTCCCATAAAACGCAAGTTAATTAACACAAAAAAATACAATAGATGGATCACCCTAGGGATAAGAATTTCTTCAAAAAACAAACGCCGTTTATATTATCTTTCAAAACGCTATAACCAGCCACCCGAATTCCATAATTATTTTCGTAAATATAAGACTATTCTCCGAAAAGTAGTCTATGCAGCTAAAGTTATGGAAAACGACAGGCATATACTAAAATCGAACAACCGGATGAAAGCCATGTGGAATATTGTTAACAATTACACGTCAACTTCTGAAAATCGCGAAGAAAATGTTTCTTTACTAAACGATGGCAAGATCGTGTCAAATCCTCAGGACATCGCAAGTTTGTTTAATTCTCACTTCTCAGAAGTTGGTAAAATAACGAACTCAATATATCCAAATCAATGTCCTCCAATTATTACCACCCACATACCCAATTCTATGTTCACTTCCGAAACTAACGCCAGTGAAGTCATGGGAATCATCAGCTCCTTAAAAAACAAATTTTCACGAGGCATAGATGATATACCTGAGTTTATTGTTAAATCTTCGTCCCACGCTATATTAAATCCACTCGTAAATATTTTTAATAGTTCTTTATCGGAAGGGGTGTTTCCCAATATATTTAAGAGAGCTAAAGTGAAACCTTTACACAAGAAAGGAAACAAACTTAATATTGGAAATTACCGACCAATATCTTTACTACCCACTTTCTCAAAAATCCTAGAAAAATTGTTCTATAAGCGTCTTCTAGATTTTTTATCAAAAAATAACTTTTTCTCTGACGATCAACACGGTTTTAGGAAATCCTTTTCCACTACAAGCGCCATATTTTCCTTCTTAAACGATGTTACCACATCTCTAGACCGTGGAGAAAATCCTCAGGGTGTTTTTCTTGACTTATCCAAAGCTTTCGATGTCATCGATCACGGAATTCTCCTTTCAAAATTGCATTCTTTAGGCATTCGTGGACTTCCACATCAATGGCTAACTTCTTATTTAAAAGATAGATATCAACAGGTCGAAATATCCTATACTAATACTTACTAAATACTTCAACGTTGTTTTTTCAGAAACAAAGCCACTTACTTGCGGAGTACCCCAAGGATCAATTCTCGGCCCTATACTCTTTTCATTGTATGTGAACGATATGTCATCATCCACGTCAGATTGCAAAATGGTTCTTTTTGCTGATGACACTAATTTACTGTGTAAGCAC
>NNCF01126987.1:241494-326535 GCA_002313205.1 Laupala kohalensis | reverse complement strand
CCCTTTCTTGCTTCCGGAGAGTAAATTAGTTTATTGTCCTCCACGTGGTCATACGCAGTTTGTAATGTTTTTTGACAATAAATTTATTATTATTATTATATTATACTCAAAATCTAATGAATCAGTTTTCGTTCCAGATACCTTTCACATTAATCCTCAACTTCATCTTATTCTCAGTGAAATGGAAGAAGTAATCATTTCTTTAAATCAACATAGCATAATGGAACCTAAGGTAAATTATTTAAACTTTCTTATGGTCTATAGCTCCTCATTGTTGTATTTCAAATAGACAGGTTAACATGAGTTGTATCATTCATTTTTATTTTTTTTCAGGTTATAGGCTTCACTGCATATTCTCTACCAAAGAACAATTCAGAAACCATAGGCAAACAATTTTTCAAGAAAAATAAATCACTTGTGAACTCCCAATACACAAATAGCAGACAGGTAAATTTGTTTCTCCTATGTTTTATGTAAATTTTAATCCAAAGACATAGTGTTCAATTTTTTTTCTAATTAGGTGAGCCATAGATGTCAGCTAGAACAGGGAGGGTATCTCGTTTTACCCACGACATTTGAGCCAGGGCAAGAGTCCAATTTCACTCTTCGTGTATATTCAAGCAAGCCCTTAAAGTTAAAGTAAGTTAACACCTTTGCTTTTCTTCACAATTTATTAATTTTTTTTAAATGTATAATTATATAATTTATTGTACTATTTCAGATTATTGGACACTCATCCAACTCTTGTTAAATCAGCTATAATTAAGGTAATGTTCTAATTAAAAATTTTAGTTCTGTCATAAACTTTTTTTTATTGAATGCAGTTCTCAAAATTTACAAAATTAAATTATTGTTGAAATAATTTAAACTTAGCAATGGGTTTAGAAGTTTCCATTTTTTTAAAAAATCTAAATGGTTAATGAGGTATAGTTTCACAGAATTATGAAAAAATAATTTGTTTATGATTTATGCTCCATGGTTTGTACAATTATCCTGTGGTTATTGTAAAAATAGTGTGTGTTACCATCTGCCATAGTTCTCAATTTTATCTCTGAAAATTTTTTTGTTAGAATGTTACGAGGAAAAGGAAAACAGAAAACTGTGTGTTAATGGGATGTGTTTACTGAGGGTTAGTAAGAACGTTATTAATTTTTCCTTGAATAGCCAAACTGATTTTTAAGGAAAATAGGTAATAAAAGAAATTGTTAGAATAATAATTTGGTAAATGTTTTTCTTAATAGATAATAAAGTGTTCATATGTAGAGCTACAGGGCAGCCCAAAAAGGCAAGTAATATCTTAGAGAAAAAATGTTATTACACTCTTATTAATTTAGTTCATTTGAATATTGTAGGCTCCACTATCACTGGATGGCAAAAGTTTTAGCCAATATGAAGCTGTGTTTTTACAATTAGCTGATGAACATCGAACAGTTAATGCATTTGAACTACAGGAACTCCTCGATGCTTGCCTCCCTAATGGTGAGTCTTTTGATTTTATCTAAGGAGCTTCATTGCCTATCATTTCCGACCAATCACATTGACAAATATTTTTTGTTTGCAGATTACATAAAGAGTTGTGCTTGTATGGAAGTATGTCGACAGGTTGTTTTGACTTTGGATGTATCCTTTGACTAAGTTATTTCACTAGTTGAATTATTATTTTTTAGTTCTGATTGATGGCTTTTTTCTTGTCTGTGCATTGTAGATTTGTATAAAAAAGGGAAAAGTCATATTTTTCTTTAAAGATCAGATTCAAAAAGTGTAACTAGAAGAAATAGCAATCAAAAGAAGTTGCAGTGACTGTCAATATGTTCAGATAAAACTTACTGTAAAATACAAGTACCAGTTATGTAATGTTGACCACTCTCATTATTCTATTGTGCTTTAACAGCAGCGAGGGGATGAACAAATCTTGAAATTTAATTATTCACAGATATGGCCTTGAATTTTGACAGTCTTATTAACAATAATAATAAATTCTCAAATCATTGTAAAGGTAATAAAATTGAAGTGTGTGACTAACATCATGCAATTAGTATTTTACTGTAGTGGCTTTATGTTATAAGTTCCAGAAGTATTTTACTTTGTAAAATCAAATGTTTTGATAATATTCTTGGGTAATTTTCCTTAACTTTGAATTAGAACACTGGCGGGGGACGTCTAAAATTCAGTGATTTCAAAGACTTTATGTGTAGTCTAAAATACTGGCAAACAGCTTTTAAAAATCACACCAAGGAAAAGACAGGAATCCTGAAAGCAGAGAGACTACGTGATGCCCTTCTTGAAATTGGTAACATTTTGTTTCTAGTATTCTGATTCATCTATTTCTCATAATTATTGTAGAAATCATTTATGTTTTAAATAAATAATTAGATCTATATTCCTTTATTACTTTGATTTTCATCAATAGATACTATCATTTATTTATAGACTTTTATCATCTTTAAAAAATAAAACAATTTGTATATATTTCATACATAAATATTTTCATTTTATTCTCATTTCATGTTATAGGTTTTCAGCTTAGTACAGATGTTCTTTCTATTCTTGTTCTTCGTTATATGAGAAAAGATGGCACCCTTCGATTTGGAGATTTTGTTTCTGCCATTCTTCATTTGAGTGTTGCATTTAGTGAGTATTTGGTCTGCTTTTAAGCAGAGAAAAGCAAGAAAAATATTGAGGCATTTTCTTAAATACCGAATAATATACAATTTCTTTTTCAGATGTGTTTGAAACTAAAGATCCTTTGCAAAATGGTAGTATTAAGTTGACTCTTGCTGAGGTAAGCTATAAATGATAGTTTCTAAAGTTGAACTGTAATAAAATATTGAGTTATGTTGGCTACACACTTCATGTGCATGATTTTCCTTAATATGTTTTTGGGAGCTCTTATGGGCAATATTTGATGTTGGGACACATCATTAACAAAAATGTGCTAACATGACTCGATTAACATTTTATTATACTGACTCCACTGTAAGGTTGCAAAGTATTTTGCAATGTTTAACAATAAGTTTAAGTTATCTTTAATCTCCATGTGATTTCCTTTATGCATTTTAACTTAAAAAGGAAACAAGAATATTGCTCTCTATTTTGCACAACCTTACAATGTTTCTATATGAGTTAGAAATAAAGGAGATGTGTATTATCTTTGCAAAGTAGCAAAACTAAGGTCTATTCTTTTTGCCTCTTTTGAACTGGAAATATAAGAGGAAATTTTTAAAAAATTATGATTTTACAAGTTTCTTCCAAATATATCTCTCTGAGGCTTGAAATCATATCAGCTTCTATTTTGTTATATTTTTTTTCCATTTTGAAAACTTGATACTCGATAGTATCTGTAAGGTAATATTAGTGGGCAAATTAAAACTCATATTTTCTGAATCATAATCTGTCAAATGTTCTCTTTATACTCAGCTGTATTGTTTTATTATGAACACTAACTTTCACCATTGACATCATTAAATAAACAACTTGTCTACTACAATATTGACTAAATAATCTTCTTCCCAAGTAATTTTACTTCTTAGAAAGAATCTTGATTCTTTTTATGGTATATGCACTTCATGGAAGAATTGATGGTATTTTTATAAACTGAATTATTATATACTGATGATGCACATGGGATATTATATATGGAGAAATAAGGATTATAATTAATGTCCATATATTGCAATGAAATATTGCAAGAGTTCTGTCAGCCACACACACTCTTCGGATATTAATGAGGACAAGCTTTGAGAGTCCTTTACTCCAATCAACGACTTCAAAGTCTGTTATAGGGTGACCACTGAAGCACAATGGGTTCTTAAGGATGGTGATTAATACCATTAAGGGTGTGTAGCCAACTAAACTTCTTTAATGAAATCTGTCAATCTCATTGATACATTCTCGCATTTTTGCAGTGGCTGAAATCATCATTGACTTGCTGAGGCTTTTGCGATGGACCAATGAAAGGCATATTGTGATACCAGAGTATGAATACTCTCTAAATGTTTTGGAAGCATTGTTGCTTTTGACTTTAATTTTTGTTGTAAATTATTGTACATAATGATGCGACTGTTTATGCAGTAATGATATTTTTGTATTTGGTTGATTGTCAACCTAAAATGTTTTCTTTTATCAACTCGTTATTTATGTCACTTCTACGTATAGATGTTAAAAAACAAAGTGTACAGTTTAGCCCTATATAGGACATGGAATCTGTGTAATTAATTCACAAAAACCAATAATTATATTAAAATTTATTTTGTTGTTTAAACAATTCTAATGATAGTTATTTTGTTAATACAATTTCTGATGACTGTTGATTTACATTAGGCCTAAATATTGTTGCTGGTTGTAAATGTTTCTAGTTATTTTCACAGTATGGAATGCTATCACAGGTATTTGAATTTGATGTTTTAGTGATAGAAGTAGGACATCATTTATTAATGCTTGAATGCATTCTTTGTTTACATCTTTTCATTGTTTTAGATTCATTCTGTATACTGTATGTATGAGATGTACTGAATTGCCAGTGTCAAAACAATGGTAAAGCTAATTCTGTATCACTGCTGTGTAGAATTAAAATCCTTCAGGGCTGTTAGTGTAAAATACTTCCTTAGCAGAGAAGAATATTTTACATTTGCAAATATTTCATGTATTTCCACCAGCAAACATGTGATGTGTAGCACTGCTCAATGTAAATATGTAAGAAATATGTACAAAGTGTGTAATTTTCTTAAATTAAAAAATATATAGCTCTCTCACTATATTATTGTTGTTCAAATTTATGAAATTGTTTTATTTATTTACAAGTTGCCATTCATAGTTGACAACTACCTCTAACTGTTTAGGCAGTGTAAGCAAATATAACGCTCTTTTCCCCCCAACTTTAATGTTATTTATCTTCAACTTTATTTTTTATCTATCTTTTCACTCATTTTTAAAATAAAAGTTAGCCTATGTTCGTCTTGGACATCTAAACTATCTCCTTGCCAAATTTTATCACAATCGGTTCTGTGGTTTAGTCTTGATCAAGTAGGAAACAGACAGACAAACACTTTTGTGTTATGCATTTATATATTTGTATGGATATCCAAGTTATTTTTACTGCTGAATGTACTTGATTTTTAAAGGATAAACATATTTTCCATTTAAAATACCAGAATATATTTGTTGCAAACATTAAGTGATCCGCTGACTTACTGGTTCTATTATACTCCCCTACTTCTAGAGAAAAAATAAAAACTAGGTTCCACAAAAATTTCCCTGGATGCAAACCAAAAACTGGGATTGTGGAGAGGGAAATGTAGATGTTTAATCACCCTGGATTATATGATAAACCACATTCAATGATGATAAACTTTGACAACAAAAATCTTTGTTTAAAGTAACCATTTACAGTATGGATGTACCCACATGCTTAGATAATGCAAACAATTTGTATCAATGCCAGAAAATAATGGATTTACCATATTAACCCAAATATAGTACCCCCCCTTATTTTAGGAGGCAAAATTTAAAAAAAAATGAAGTTGAATAAAATCAATTTTCTAAAAAGTCTTTCTGAAGGGAAATGCTCATTCAAAATTCCATGTGAAATGGTTGGCACTGGTAAGTATAATCAAAAAGGTAACTGGTGTAATTAAACTTCTCCTCTTGACATTGCCAGATCCACTTCGTTCTACTTCGAATTTTCTCGTACCACTGCTTTATTTCTGTGTGTCTGAGCATTATTCAGAACTTGCAGTTTGATGCAGGTGTAAATGTAAATCTACATCAAAACATGGAGAGTTCTTAACAAAAAATAAAAATATTATTTGTCCATAAAGGTTGTATATTTTTAACTATTAATGCAATCTTTCTTGACAAGAATGTGTTGTTGTTTTTTCAGTTCAGAATCATTTTGTTTACATCTGTCCAAAAATATTTAGTCGCCAGGTAAAATTATATTGTGCAATAAAATTATAGATACAAACAATCAATCCCAGTGTATTTATTTCTTTGTTTGGTTACACTTCCTGATTCACAAGTGCTGAGTTTATCTTATAAACATTAGCCATTGTTAAAAACAATTTTTCAAAAATACAGAATTTGTTCTTGTTCTTGTCCTTGATGTTAATTATAAATAAGTGCTCTGAGTAAAGGTTTTTCTAGGGTCAGCAGTTTTCCGCTTTATGTGACAAGAATAAAATTTGGAGTTTTACTAAGGTGGTCTTAAAAATTGTAATCTTGTCCACCAGCTGGACATGCACATTCTGTTATGGCAGGATTAAGATTGGGGCAATTTGGTTCAAATATATTGCTATATGAAGATTTCAGGAAATTGACATGAGACTGCAGGCTTCTTATTCGCAATTGAGCTTGTTCGAAGCTCTCATTTAAGTTGTTGATTTGACACTGCATACGTTGTCTTATCTGAAAGAAAAAACGTCACATGTATTTATGACTCCGCTAAGGCAATTATTTAAAAAAATGGCTCTCCTCAGGGGTGTTCTGAGGATTTTACTGGGAGGGGGATATAACACACCTATATTTGTATATATGTGTATCTTTATAGGTGTGTGTTTTATATATGTGTATATGTATACAATTATACAAATATATTATGTGTGAATAACCATTCACTTATTTGAAAAAACAAAACAAAAGGAAAACTTTTCTTTTAATTTCAGAAGGAAGGATTGACCCCTCACATGATCCCCTTGGGTCTCCTCATTAGAATCAAAGAAAAATAAGGAAAAGATAAGAAAAAGAAAACTGTTGGAAGATCAAGTCAGAAACCAAATGATATTACTCAACAAATATTATAATCGCTTAATGTTACCTCATCTCGATCTTTCTGAGCGGACCGAGCAGCTGCTCGACTTTGGGCCAGTTGACGCTCCATTTCTGAAATCTGGCATTGTAGAGATCGCCTCATGGTCTCAGCCCGATCTTTGGTTCGTGCAACTTGTCGGGCCGACTCTTCTCTCACTGTGTCCAGTTGAGCTGCCAACTGTGCAGCATCGTGAGATTTCTCCTCAAGTCGCCTCTGTGCCTGGGCTGCAATTTCGTCTAGGCGAATAAGCTCCGATCTGAGATACAAACAAATTGTTTAATTGTAAATGGAACTATTAAACTTGCAAAACAATATAATAAATATCTTGTATATCTTGTAATAAGCATAAAAGACATTCATTACAAAAATGAGTAAGGTTTTGATGTGAGTTAGAAGGAAAGTAACTTGGATTCAAGAAGCAAGGTTTCCAGCATTTTGTTATTACATAAGACAATCCAAATATTCTTGGTTGTAATATATACATTTCAGAAATAACTTCTTGTTCAAAACTTAAGAATCAATGACACCATAATTACCTTAATCTTCCATTTTCATCTTTAAGCTCTTGTACTTTTTCTTGCAAAGCATCAAGTTTTGGTATGTCACTATCATCTCTGTTCATGTCAAGTGACCTTTGCATGTCATTTACCTGAAAAGAATAGAACAAGTATATACTCGTTCATTTGAGAGAACTTCAACAAAGTAAATTCTATTACCCTTTCAGAGCCAATGAGATACATTTACATATAGATGTATATTTTTTTAAACAAAATTACCAATAATATCAATGGAGAAGAAGCATTATTACATAGCAAAAGTTAAAAATTTATTTTTTAGCTGAATTGAATATTACTGTGATATTAATTGATTCATCTATGGAGTTAAAAAATTATATTTAATTCCAATTGATAAACAAGCAAAGTGAGTGACGCAGATTTTTGTTACAGAAAATGGATATTCCAATTAAATCAAAAATTAGTAGTAATCAAACTTGTCTCATTAAACCATGTTTGCTTTCCTGTGAAGAATTAACATACTTGAGGATCCCCCTACTAATTCATTGGTAACTTTGCAGTAAGTCAACCTGAACACTACTTCCAGCCCCTCCACAATAGGCGAATAAAATAAAAGTTCAACCTGTTCTTTTGCTGACTGCAGTTCTACTGCCAGCTCTTCACAATTACGCTCTGAAAGGAGACGGGCTTGCTGACACTCCTGAAGCTTCATTTGAGTTGCCTTTAAAATGTCAGGCAGTGGAGTCAATTCTTGCAGTTTTTCTTGGAACTGAGCCTAGGATAGAAATTTATCATAGAGCATTATTACTTATAAAATGAAGAAAAAATGTTAAAAGGGATCTATGGATCTATTATAAAGAAGCTGAAAGATAATTATCATTGATAACAAATAATATAAGTAAAAAAATATAACACTGAGGAAATCAGAATTTTTGAGTCTCAAAGTTATGTTCCTAATTCTTTCAAACAAATCTGATTCCTTCCTTTCATGTTTTGTTTTTTTTGGTGGGACTTTGCAGCTCGTCGACATCGAGGTCATTAGAGCCCTAAAAACTTGTACAGGTAGGGAAAATGCAGTTACGCACTAGGGAGAGCCAACATGACTCTCCCCGCGCGTGGGACTCGCCGAATGACTCAACCATAACCACTAATAACCCTCCTGAATTACAACTCAAATATCAACATATCTCAAAACATTACATACATCATTTTAAAAAAAGATAGATAGAGAGAGAGAGAGAGAGAGAGAGAGAGAGGAAGAAAGGAAAATGAAAGATACCCTAGCCCTAATAGCGTCGGTATAGAAAAGAACAAGAGGCGAGCAAGGAAGGTCAGGAAAGAGAAAGGAAGCAGCCTAGCACAAGTGAGTGGAAGTAATGCCAGACTCAGCTCGGGGCCCCGTGTTTGCTAAACACATACTGACTAGATGTAAATCCCCTGGGGGACCTTTCATGGTGATCAGGCAATGCAGATGATGATTAAAAATAACATATTCTATGACCACCCAAAAGAGGTCATAAGTTAAATTTATTGCACTTTTTAACTACAAAACATTTTGACTAGAGATTGGAAACATCGTCTCATTTCCAGAACACATTTAAGTCCATTTAGTGGTGAGAGCAATAAAATTTCAACTTTGTGAAATAATGTTTAACCTGATGGACGGGTTTAGAGGGGGGACTGGATTCATAAGCTTAGTAGTTGAGCTACCCTTTGCCAAAATGAGTTAAAAAAGAAAAGTTTCTTATATTTTGTTAAGAATACAAATTATTTGTCACTTAAGTCTCTTATTTGATTGGGTAGTACACAAATATTCGTGAAGAATCATTAATTGTCTTCTTATTAAATCATTGTACACTAAACTTTTATTATCCTGTGATACCCTGCAGATCTAAGCACTCCCACAAAAATAAAATCCTGTTATCTGCCACTGCTCCTCCTAATCCAATAAATAGAAAATTTACTTTTAATTCTCCAGTTCTCCCATACCCATTGAGATCTTCAAAAATATTGATGAAGAAATAAAATTTTAAAAGGGGTCTATTGTACAACAAATAGCAACTAGTACAAATGACTACTTCAGCAGAAAAATTTTCAAATTCCCACCTTCACTCGTTGTATTTCAAGGTTCACTTGGTCACTGATGCGACTATTCTCCATTTCCATAACATCGATTTGACGCCTTTGCTCTTCTACTTGCTGTTGAGCTTGCAGGTACTGTTGAGTATAGAAAAAGGACATAAATCTTTTTTCAAGCAAGTTTTACACAGAAGAACCCTTGTTTATTGTTGTCTTTTTCAAATTGTAAAAGATGTTTTAGAGCCCCAACTTCATAAAAAATACTTTCAACTTCACTTAAAAAGATGTTCCTCCTTCCCTTCAACCAGATTTGTAAAATACATAAGTCTCTCCCACTAGGGCCAGATTTTAGGTCCAAAAACTATGTGCATACCTTAGTTACACTCAAATGTATGGGTCTTGAGATACCTTATTTCTATAGTCTTCTAACTGAGTAGTTTGGTCTTGGATCAAAGCTCTTAGTTCATCAAGCTCATCCTGAGCTTCTCGGAACCTTTGCTTGGCGATATTCAACTGCTGCTCTTGTTCCATCATTTGCTCCCGAGATCCCAGCATCTGCAAATGAATAACTCGTGGATAAAATTAAAACAAGAAATACATTTGAGACAGATAGAAGCAATTTGGCATTTAAAAAACGAATAAATTTTTTACACTTGGCAACTTTTTACCTTAAAAAGAAGGTACCATACAATGCATGTAATTTTCTAGTAGTGATGCATTTCTGAATATGACATATGAATTAAAAACTCAAAAAGAAATGTTAGCACTTTTTGAGGTAATTATTCTTTTGCAACCTCTGATGCCAGCTGACCTTTAAATATGGATCAAATTCTAAGTAGACACCTCTATCTTTTGCATTATTTAACTAAATGATAAGAATTCAATTATTAATGTATATATGTACATGTACATCATTAAACAAGATGTAATATTATACAACAGGAATGCATATGGTTTCACAACATGATTTCAGATATTTTTTAAAAATTCTGATTTTAAACATTTTTTCATCTATTGTGGAAAATTCTGATTTTAAACATTTTTTCATCTGTTGTGGAATCCAAAAAATTAGCATACAACAGCCAATTTTATGAGTAACATATTTGAAATTGCCTCGTTATATCTCTTTCCCAAAGGGAGAGTGTTAATAAAGTCTGATTAATTAATGTCAAGATTATTTGGTTTCATAGCATTAGAAAAGATGTGTTATACCTTTTTCCTATCCTGTTCTGCTGATTTCAACTGAGACTGGACACATCTGCACTCTTCTTCGGCTGCTTCCTGAGCCTCCTTAGCAGACTCACATTTACACTTCCACTTCTCAACCTCACGACGCAAGGTAGACACCTCCGTCACCTTGTTTTTGAAATCATCCTCAAGTCTTGCATACTGTTCTCGAAGTTCCCGAAGTTGAAGTTCTGGACTCTCTCCTCCTCTCTCAATACAGAAAAAAGTATTTTTGAAATAAAATGAAATCTCATTCAGAACTCTTACTATACTTCAGAGATTAAAGTATTAAAATTATGAAAAGTAGAATGTCACATTTTTAATCAACAAACTAAAAGGATATAATCCAAAGTTCCTAAGAACTTTTACTTTCCTAAGACATTACTTTTGCAGGATAACATTCCAATTTTTCTTTTGCAATATACGATGCAATGGTTATGTTCCATTTGAACTTAATATTGAAAATACAGAACTATATCATGTATAATGACTGATGTAGATAAGTAATAATTAAAACAACTTAGAAAATTTTTGTTTGAACTAAATGTAAAAACAAATTCTACAGCAAGTAATTTGAAACCACCATAAAAATTCCTTAAATATATTGCATTTTCACTTTTATGGCAAGTTAATAAGTAATATGTACTGAAAAACTTTACTGTAAATAACGAAATTACAAAAGTATAATAAAAATCCAACCCATACTTTGATAAATCTAGTAATAAAGATATTCTGCTACTAATTTCAATACCCCTCCATTTTATTTTTTTTACAATGAATTTGTTCATTTTTTAGTATCTGGTTCCTTTTACCAAATATAATGAAACTGAAAATATTATGAATACAACACAAGTCACTGCATCAGACTAATCATTGCAAGCAACCAAACTAAATTTCTTTCCTTCCTTTGTTTTCTTGAGCCAGAGCTACTCTTATACATTTAAGAGGTCAAGAGTCTCTTGCATTGCAAATGTCTCTTATCTATACTTACTGCACCCCCAATAGGACCACAAACGCATGTCTTGGGCATAGAAGCAACCATGCCAGTTCCCAAACCAGACCTGCTCATGCAAATGGGGGCGTTGCTCGAGCATTTGAGGACCTTCCGCTGCTGCTCCAGCTGCTGACGCTCTTTCTGAACCTGCTGCAGCTCACTTTGCATGGTGCGAACTTCGCCTTCAATCATGTTCAACTGACGCTCCTGTACACACACACAGATAAAGAGCGCTCTTAACATTCAAAAAGTGAAGGTTCTGTAATAATAATTAACCACACATTCAATGTTCAAGCTCTCAAATATTTTGATGTGTCTCTTTAATCAGATGTACATTTTGCATCTTGGCTTACATTTCCAGGAATGAGATTGGTGACATATTTTATTCCAATTTATATAATTTTTTTCTTTGAGCAACTGCTTAATGAAATTAATGGGATTTTTTTTAATAAACCAATTTCTTATCTTAACAGTGAACCTACCACAACTTGAAACATCCAAATCATAGATAAAATAAGATAAGACAATAATTAATTAAATCAAAGAAACTTACAAATAAGAAGTGATTTCATTTCCATAATTCAAAGATGATACTTGTAATTATTAAGAATTGACAAACATGCTAATAAGACAATAATAAATAGTTATTCAATATATTTAACAGTAATATTTAAAAATAAACAGATCAAGGCGATCAATGTAGGTACAAATTAGCAATTTTTGTTCAGCTTTTTCAAATATGGTGCAGTTGAGTTGTATTTGAACACTATTGAATGTGTTAAACAATTAAAAAATTATGACTCAATCTTTGTATTTTGTTTCCTAAGAAATTGTTGTTCTAATCTTGTCTTACCATAGTATTACAAAATATATTTTTTAGCTGTACCATAGAGAGTCAAGTGACTTAGATTAATATTTATGTCAAATTAGCAAATGTCTGAGATAACTTGGTCATACTATGTATTACCAGGTTAACAGCACTGTTTTGGTTAAATCCACCAGGACCACCTGGAGACATCCTTGAGGGTTTTTTGGCTGGTAAACAACTGCAGGGATCCTACAAAACGAGAGTTCCTATTTTAAAACTTGAATGAAAGAAAAGCAGAAATGCAAATGAAAATATCATTAATTTGATAATTGAGAGGATTATTATATAAATATGTTATATAATAATATATTAAACACTTACCATGTTGCTATATTCTTCTAACTTTTCTTGTAATACTTGATTTTCTTTAGCAACTATTCGCATTTCAGTCTGCAGACACCCTACTTTTTTTTGTAGAGCATCTACAATATTATCTCTTTTCAATAACTCTTCTTGTAAAATATACCTTGTGCAACAAGATAAAAACAAACATTAAAAAATACTGAGATTATACTTCAAATTACATGAAGCTTCTTGTTGCTTGAGAAATAGATGTAGTTGCTAAACACAAGTTGATAGAACAATTCTGACTTACCGATTTCATTATTGCTTAGTTCATCTATCTTATTATCTCAAATGTTTTTGGTTTATTCAAAGTTGAGGTTTCTTTTACATTTTGGAAGATTAATACAAAATGAGCATGTACAAAAGCATGGAAAGAGCCAATTAACTGGGACCAGTTATTACTTCAAGCACTGTTACATAGCAACTACTAAGAATTAATTGTTCTATACAACAATAGTGCCTTGGATACTCATCAATTTTAACTTTAATTTTTCATGTTATTTTTCATAACATTCCACAAATTCTAATCAATACAATAACTCCATTATTACTCCTAACTAAGTTATTTGCCCTAAGGTAGGTGTTCTTTCTCAAAACCCAGTAAAGTCTCGAATGCAGGAAGTACTAGAGTGAGTGATTAGAAACAGGTGATGATGATGATGATATCTTATTAGGTTTCTCACCATATCTTGATTTTATTTTATTTTATTTTCATATGCTAGTTTGAGAATACTGTTTAAATATTAGTAACAATCAGGATAAGTAGAAGTGCTTTTTGCATAATCAATTTCTTGAGCAGTAGTATCAAATAATTTTAGACCTAAGGGACACACATTACTACAAACAATATTTTTCAAACATCTAAGAATGCAATCTTTAGTTTGTGTGGAATTTTTCATTTATATTTGTAAAGACTGTATTTTGAAAATTATGTCTTTTGAAACCAAAAACCACATTAAACTGATTACCAACAACTGATAGGCTAGGAGCAAGTATCAATTTACCTCTTAAAAACTAGAATGTTTTTAGGGCAAGTATTGTTATTAAGGGAGATGTTCCAAATATGCAAAAGAAATTGTGTTTGCTTGAATTGTGGAAATTTTGGGTCAGTATCTTACACAGCTATAACATAGTATTGAAAGCTTTCTGAAATACCGGCCGTCTTCAAGAACTGCGTTTTCTGTAGCTAGTCTTTCTTGCAATAAATAACTTTCACTCAGCCGACCACTGAGAGATATCATCATGTCCTGAAAAATAATGTTACTAAAGCAATGTGGAATCATAACGAATTGATTTATTCTAAATCTAATACTATATAGAAATTTTAATACTATATTTGATTCTAATACTACATAGGAATCAAATTCAATAATATTTTTAAAATCTATGTATTCATATGATCAATATTATTGATGCCCTGTGGTTTTGAAAGGCACTTTAGGAGTTATCAAGAAGATAAAGGAGTCAAAGGAATGGAAGAGCAATAAAATTAATGTAATAGCCGGATGGATAGTTCAAATTAATTCAATTATCTGATTGTCAGCAAAATCACAATGAGTTCAATTAGATTTTGCTAAACATCTAGAAAATAAACAAGAAAAAGGTAATGCTAGAACATATCAAATTTTTTCTTGATAAATAAAAGCATTAATAAAATTAAATCTCTCACTTAATAATATATTTCCCAGAGTGCCACTCTCACGTACTCTTCTCCACTACATCCCTCATTATAACAATGGTGTGTATACATTAACGTGTACAAATTTTCCGCATTTATACATACTTACTGGTACATCGACTTTCTTGTCATACAAAGCAGCCCCCTTGAGAGCAAATTGTTTGTTGTAATCAGAGAAGAATGGAGGGGGACTAGCAAATGGAGAAGCTACACTAGAAGGTACATTTGGCTTCTCACACACAATGACTCTTGGCATACTATCTTGTGACCCACAAACTATCACTTTGGGGATGATTTTATCCATCATTAGAAAGTTGGTGACTTCACTGTCTTTTCCCATGTAGGACATCTTATCACACGATATGTGCTGAGCTATATTACTGTGTGTTTGAATCAATTCAATTTCCTCTGTTTTATTAATTTCCTCTTTTTCTGTAACAATCAATTCCTTTTCTTCTGCTTCATTCAACTTTTCAGGAAAATCATTTTCTGCCTTACATGAGATAATCTCATTTTGAATCTCATTGTCTAAAGACTGAACAATCTCTTCTTCTGGTTTGGGCTCATCTTTGGGAACAACTGTGTGCTCATCAGCTTCTTCAATCATTTCAATAGGGCTCTCCATACTATTTATTTTTCCCATTCCAATAAGATTTTGTACTCGTCGAGCAATTTCCTCAAATTCCGCCAATTTCTTTGCCAGTTCCACTTGCTTTATTTTTATTACCAAAGCATCTTCTTCTGTCAAGTTTTCTTTCTATAACAAAAATGAATAGTGGAAGGAATTAATAAAAATACACTAAACAATAAGACAATGTTTAATTTAGATAATGCAGATAATAGCTTGTGACTAAAACTACTTTTCTCAAGATGTGAAATAAGTAATAAAGAAAAAGAAAACACATGCACCTAATTTTACTTACAGACTGAAATTGTTTAATAGAGTCTTTAATTTGATTAATTAAATGTGCTGTCTTCTTTGACTTCTTTTCAGCCTCTCGCAATTCTTCTAATAATGATAAATCAATTTTCGAGGAGATTTCCAACTGGGTGTCATCCAAATCCATTTGTTCAAATATTTGCAAATCATTTTCTCCTTGGTTTTCACTGACATCTGAAGGGAAAGTGCTTAAGACTGTTGTGCTCAAACGTGATGAACTGGGGAGAGGAGTAATGAGATGCGTTGTGCTCTGACGAGAAGTACTTAGGTATGTTGAACTAGACTGTAAATAAGATCACAAGAGACTAAGAGATCACCAACAAATATAAATTACAGCCTAAAGTTATTAATTCTTATTATTTACATTTAATTTATTGACTAATTATCAACTAATTTATTAACTGAAGTAATAAAACATGCCAAAATTTTTTTCCATACCGACACAAAAAATTATTTATAGATTCTTCTTACCAACCTTATTGATAAAAACAAACAAATTTCTTGAAATAACTGAAATAAAGTAGATGAATTACAAAGTTTTGGAGTGTTTTGTTATTTAGAAAACATTTTACACATCATTCAGTTTCTCAACTCAGCAACTTACTTTCTCTTTTTCAAACACTATTTCACAATCATAATAACTCATTATATACTACTATGGTCAGTGTTTTCTCATCACTTCAAGAAATGAACAAGAATTGAAACTTATTTCACAGAATAGCCGAGGTCCAAAATGTATTTTACGAAATAGGTGCATTGCTATTCCATAATATATGAATGAATAATTGCTATTACTGATACTACAATTATATTGTATCCATTAAAATTAAAATTAATGAATCAGTATATTGATAAATCATGAATTTATTTAGTTACCTTTCTATCTACTAGGTGCTCCCAAGGTGGTTCTTTTATTGTGTAGAATTCTTTGTTATGATCCTCAAAGTCCTAAGGAAGAAAACAACTTATCATAATTTCAATATGATAAAAATCCAGTCAATTGTGAATTTCTTTAATTTTTTATTACAAATTTGTGTGCAATTGGTTAATTTATAAATTATCTTTTAAATACATACAACTATGTTATCCACATTCCCACAAAATCAGATTATCTTTTCCATAAGTTACTTTGTACTCGTTGGATGACAAATGTTGTCTACAACTCTTGGTTTTTGACACTCTTATGAGGTACTACAAGTGTATTGACCTAAACCCAACTAATAGCTGTAGGAAATCAGGAGAATTTGAAGACAGGCTGTGATCAAACAAGGAAATAGTGTAATTGGGTAAAATTTAATAAAAAACATTTTAAGACATTTATTGAAGCCTAAGGTGAGTGAACCATCACACGTTTTATCCAAACCATTAGTTTCAACACAAAATACATATGTAAATGGATAACCTGAATTCCTAGGACACTAAGTTCATAAAAAAAACATCACAGAAAATGAAAGTTAATAATGAAGACATGTAAATGTAAATCCATCATGAATCAGATAATTGTCAAGAAATTTTAAAAATTAATTTTGATTAGTGATTTCTGCACAAAATTGGTTTGATGTTTGATCAGCTAAATGTAGTAACATCACTATCAAGTACAGTATATTGGAATTTTGAAACAAATGTGAATTATTTTTGTTTGTCAAAAATTATTAATCAGCTTTATAAATGTGATGTCAATTGAATTCAGTATACATATATTTATACAAAAATCAGTACGAGAAATGCGGTTACGTTTTAAAGGTATGAACAGACCAGAATGCTTGGAATATGTTATTGGAAATAATCCAATATTTTAGAGTCAACACAAGAATCTTTGATGGCTAGATGGGACCTGAAAAGAGTCAAGTTCCTTCAACACTAAAAAAGTGAGATGATGCAAACGCTACAACTAAAATGTAAACCCTGGATTTCCTAGCCAATTTGGATCAAATTGATACAATGATCCCTTGTTCAATTTATTCACTTAGTAGTGTAGATGTTACAACAAATGATACAATAAATTTTATCAACAGTCAATTCACAAAACATTTTATGCAATAAAAGTCATTAAAGTGAAATGGATTTTTGAATGTAATTAAATACTACTTATTTGGGTAGTTTGTTCAGGAGCTTCATTTGCAACATGTATGTAATGCATTATCCTAGGAAGGAATTAATGAAAATTAATAAGTGTTTAAAATAAGAAAAGTAGCATTCTAATTTTATTCTGTTAAGAGGAATGTACATTTAAAATGACTACAATGTATGAGATAGAAATAAAAAATGAAGTGAAGATAAGGCATCAGGACACAGAGAGATGATCTCAATCCTAGGATATTTTTATTTCATGTCAACAAGAAAAAAGAGTAAATTGATTCTTCCATAGAAAAAAACTAATAATTCTTTGTTCCGGTATTAAAATATTGATAGGATAAATTTCAATAGGGTGATTATAAAAATATATAAAAATTGGTACAAAACTGTGTATATACAAACTGTATTGTAACACAAGTGCAATTAAACTAACCTTGTGGTGTGAAAGCTGTTGAGATTCAACTGCAGATGAAGAGCTTGCTAGATCTTCAAACTTTTGAGGCAAGCAACTTTCATTATCTTTCTCATCAGAAGAAATTTCAGATTCATTTTTTTCAGTGGTTTGGAGCAAAGTTTTTGGAATATTTGATTCACTTAATGATTGAGTTGAACTTTCATAATCATTTTCACTATCTCTTTGAGTATTATAATGTGCTTCTTCATAAAAAAAACTTATTTCATCACTTTGCATTTCTCTCACAGTTTCAGATGTGGTGGTATCTTTGCTTTCTTCAGTAGTGTTTATATTGTGCACTGGGTTGCCTTGGTTGACAACCTGTGTCAGTGTATCTTCTATCTCATCAGTGCCACTAGAAGTTGGAATGGGATCATTCTCTAATGTGTATGGTTGTAACATACATTTGTGGTCATTCTGCTCATCACTTTGTTCTAAATGTTGTTGATTAATTTCTTTTTCCTCCTCAGGAGCTATCTCTAATGACACTGGATCGGGTTTTACTTCCATTTTGACTGGTACATTTTCAGGATAGGCATTAATGGTTTCAAAATCTCCAGATGCTACACATTCACAATACTCATCAAGTCCTCCACATTTTTTACAGTAATTGAACTGAGATTTACGGTACATCTTGTTTGACAGATTATTTTCATTATCTAAGAGATTTGAACTATCAAACGTTGGATTCTGTGAAATTTTGGGTTCTAAAGGAAGTAAAACTTCAAACACTGTATTTAACATACAAGGTGAATCACCCAATTGATTCATTCCTGTAACTGGTGGTATGGGAAAACTGGCTGATCCATCTGAACTTTTGTTTTGGTCAGGATTTGACACTCGTCTTCTCTGTTGGAAAATTATTTATTAATTTACATTTACTTGTATTTCAAAGATTCACTCAAAAATAATAATTACACAAACATGGTTCCAATTATTTCATATGCATATCTTTTAAAATAGCTATTGATAAAATCATAAATTAATATAAAAATCAATCAATCTCACCTTCATGGTATTAAAAATTTTAATTGAAACAGTGAAACCTGATGAATAGTCAATGTTATTACTACAGGATGAATAATCCAGAGACCTAGAATGCTTTATTTCCACCTAAAAAGGAATTTTTATAGATAATATTATGGGAAAAATTCATATGATTATATCAAATTTATGTCATTAATAATCAGAGGTTAAAGAAAGAAACAAGACATTTGTTTTTTACTTTCTAATGGGTTACCATTATTAAAAACTTGTGGTATGCATTGATAATCTAGGTAATAAAAATAATACAAATATTTGAGTCTTAACTATATAATAATCAAGGTGTTGCATAATATACATATGTACTTACAATTTTGTAGTATTTACAAAGGATCTTGATCAAAACTCGAATTAAAATTGAAAACTTTGTAATCATAAATTAAAAATTGGGATAAAAAGAAAAATTTAGTACATTAAAGGATCATGTATCTAAAGAAAATGTAAAATCTTGCAAATGCATTTCTGTCTAATATTGGCTAACACTTTTCTCTTGATACTTTTTTAATTGGGAAAGAAATGGACAATAAAAATGCAACACACTTGTAAATAGTTATTCACGTAAACAGAAGAAAGTCCAAAGCAATGAAAGATAACATTGAACATTATTATGCATATTTTTCAACAATTAAATAAATTTAATTTATTTTGAAATTGGCACTCAAATCATACCAACATACCACGATGAAAGTACCGATGATCCCACTTTCACGTGAGGGACAGTTTATAAAATAAAATAACTAATATAAAACTTGGACTTGACAGAATTCATAGATTGTGAATGGTCTACAAATCAATTATTTGCCATTACTCAAAAGGCACTTTAGTTTTATGAGGTACATTTTGTGTTGTTAGGAATCACATCATTCCCCAAAATGTGGATTGCTTTTATTCTCAGGTGTTCCCTGTAAACCTTCAAATGGTTGTTCAATAGCAAGTAACATTGGTTCATGAATGGGGTTGGAATGGTAAACCTTTAGGCATTGTTATAACTATTACGTAATTTTGCTTTCCAGAAATGAAAGGTTGGATGTTACAAATGTGAGCTAGAAAACGCCACGATGGGACTTGTGATCAGATTCGGTTTTTTCCTGCGTTTAAGTTATTGACAGATTTCCAAGCTCGATATATTCTCGTTTTAGTATGTAACCGGCCTACAATAATTCGTCATCTTGTCTCGAAAAGCGAATTTAATGAGAATCGTCAATTTACGTTGTTCATTGTTTGTTCTTCAACATTTCGTTGGGTTAGTTGTAAATGACGTTTTGTTTTATGTTAAATTATATTTCGTATCGTGTTGCTTGTTAATTAAATGCCTATCACTATTCTGAGGCACTTGTTACATACCTATTTTTTATTGAAAGTAAAAGTTCTTAACGAGGAAAGTACTTATATTACATTAATTTTTTTCCATGTACTGTTTCATCAGAAGTGTATTATTTTAATGATTTCTTTTCTCTGTGCTGGACCTAGGACAGTTTTCTTTAAATTTAATCAAGTGTTACTCACGATTTTCATATTTATTTTGATGGTATACTTGTACTGTTTAGCATTATGTCATAATAAATCTAACTGGTATATAAGTCCAGTGTATTATTTGTATTTCTTGTGAATGATGAGTTAAAAATATGTTTGAGAAACTAGAATATACAATCAGTTGTAAAAACCAATTTATATTTATTTCAGGATTTAGCACTGCCTGTTCCTAGTGCTATGAAATACACTTATGACCGAAGTATCTCACAGATATTAATGTCTTTTGTAGTTACTTGTAATTCTAAATTCTTTAAATATCCCCCTAATAATTCATTAATCTTTATCCCCCTTCTTTTGTGTTTTTTTAAATGTTACTTTGTTTTGAACAATTGGCAAACAGAATTGTACTTCAGACTTTACTTATTATTTTATTTGTTCATGTGGATTAGGGTTTTATTTAGAGTTAAACTTGTTTGTGCTGTTTTGGAGAAGTACTTCCTCACATTTTCCTGGTCTCTAAAGACTGATGAATGACATTGCATTCCAGATTTCCTTTTATTATCTTTCAAAAATTATCTATAGACTGTATTTCCTGAAACTCAAAAAGTAAATAGAAATGCTCAGTTAGAAGAAATGAAACATTACACAATTTTTCAAGATCAATTTACTGTTTAGAATGTATCTATTCATTTAAATACAACTGACTGTGTACTATTTTTTTCCCCACAGGTCACATCATCTAAGTAATCATGATCACTTTATTATGAGGTGAAACAAGTTTTTATTAATTCGATGAGAAAATTACTTTTGGCTTAATGAACCCTCTAACACAATGGAAATTTCCGAGCTTTTCAACCAACTTGAATCTAACCAGCCTCATGTTGTCGAAGAAATTAAAAAAACCTTCCACGAAAATTTTAATGCAAGTTAGTATCAAATATACTGAGTAACTTTTATTATAAACTATATAACATTTTTATATTATTTTTTTCAGTTAAAGACTCTTGGCTTGTCAATGGATTATTTGACTATTATGTGTCAACCAGTTCTATGCGTTCTGTTGAAATTCTTGTTGGAGTGAGGGAGCCTCATGATAAACACCTTTTTGATAAGTGAGTTTTTATTCATTTTAGTACATTTTATATGCCATAGAGGATAATAGCCTCCTGCTCATGTAATGAAAGTGTGATTGAGCAGTTGAACTTAGGTGTAGTATTTTTTTAAAACTTCCTTTATTATATTAGGTATTACTCTATTGAAAAAGGTTTGCAAAATTTATTAAATATTTATTCAAAAGTAATAAAGTAATTAAATAGGTCAGTTTCTATTAACTGAACTCAACTATTTGTGCTCTCAATATTATTGTTAATAGAATATTTTATTTATTTAATACTGTATAGTATTTATTGAAAATAAAAAGTAATTATAATTTATATGTGGGATGAAATAGAAAATGATTTGCAAAAAATGAAAAGGAGATAGCCTGTGAGAATTTGTAAATGAAACAGACAAAATAGAGAAAGCTGGAGTACATGAATGATTAACAAAAGACATTATTAATTTTAGGAGCAAAAAATTCCTCAACAGTGGTAAAAAGCAATAACCTTCCATTGTGCTTTTATTGATTTGTATTATATATATGGCGAGGTTGAGGTTTTCAGGCTCCCCAAACTTTGTTTTGGTGAGAGAATCAAGTAAGATTGATGTTAGGTTGCTTGTGAACTTAATTTTGTTTGGACAGGGGAGGGAAACCCCACCAGACAATGTTTGTCAGAATGAAGAATCGTACTCGGGCTCTCCTTCTCAGTAGTTCGTTATGGGCAGAGATGCTACCCCTGCTGTTTTACCCTGTAGAGAACGACAAAATATCCTTGTTGTTCTGATGTCTGTTCTAAGAATTAGCAGTGTTTATGTCAAGTATGTAAATATACAAATAAACTTTATTGTCAAAAAAGAAGTTACAAACTGCGTGTGACCACATGGGGGATAATAATCTAAATTACTCTCAGGAAACAAGTAAGGGACCATCCCATCAATTCCGATCAAGGTGCCCAAGGGCAGTGGCGGATTTAATATTTATAAAAGGAATTATTTAATAAATATGTACTGTTATAAAAATATTATTCCAAAATGAATTGTACATATTTTGTGCAGTAAAAATTCTAGATAAATAAAGTAAATATATTAATGACATTCTTGCCTGTGGAAAATCCGCCACTACCTGAAGGAAAACTGGGGAAAAATCCAGGCAGGATGGGGCTACAGAGATAATGTACACAACCATGCCGAGGTAGCATACTTAGAAATAAACTATTATAAATGAAAAGGATTGAAAACAACATACATCTGGTAGTTTGTTACGGACCAAGACTCCCACTCTACTTTTGGTCAGTAAAAAGACGAGGACTGTTTAAGAAAAGATAGAAGAAAGAGAACTGCAAAATAACCTTGTTGTTCTGGTGTATGGAATAAGAATGAGCAGCATTTATGTCAAGTACGTCTTTGGAGAAAAGAATTGCAAAACTAATTTGTTTTGCAAGGATCTTTGTCCGTGATCAGAGGGGTTGTTCTATGAGAAAGAAGAATCTATTCAATATCACAGATGAATATTTATTATTTTTTTATTTTCAGGATAACTGATGCTTTGAAAGGACCATTAAAATTACAAGCTTTAACATTACTTGGACATGTAGTTCGAAGACATCCTACGTGGGTCTACAAAATTACTCAACATCAAATCATGAAGGAACTTCTTAAACTTTTGAAAGTAAGTACATCATGACTATTTAAAAAGAAGTGAACTGTATTTATTGATTAATGGAAGTAAGTCGTAAGTTATCAAGCTTAAGGAAATACCACTTTTAAGCTACGATTTGTAACAAGAATTTTGGTGGATGTGCACTTTTGTTCGATTATGCTCGTGCAAAAGATAGTGAGTTAATATTGCAAAACTAATTGTAGAAAAACCTGCCAACTTGAGCATGAATATACATCATTAAATCATAAGGATGATTGGCGACCGATAATAAAATGAATTATTTTGTGTATTAAATGAATAAATTTGTCAAAAAACTGCATATGACCTTGAGGAGGACTAATTTACTCTTCGGAAGCAAGTAGGGGACCATCCCATCAATTCCTAAGACAGAAGCAGATTGAAAAGATAAGAATACACAGTTGGCTACGTATTATAATATCAACATTACAATCAAATTTGTATTTAATAAAACTCAAAAAAGATAGTTCACAAGTATGTAATATTATCTGAGTATGGATTAATCAGAAATTGTAGTTTTTAAATCGTAACTATTTAAATGCCTCTAAACTCGAGATTAATTATTACATTAGACTGCCTCCCCTAGGCAAGAGCCTAGAGAGCTTGAATATAAACACAGCTTCTACCCGAAGGGAAACTGGAAAAAACTTGGGCTAGGATGTAGCTACAGAATTAATGTACACAATCATGCCAAGATTGAGTACAGATAAGACTAAACTTATATGAATAATAAGAAAACAATAATAGCATGCAGGAAAATAGTTTTGCAATTTATCATTTATTTTGAGAGTACTAGAACAATGGTGTGATAAAGTACAAGATCATTTGATGTATTTAATATTTAAAAGAATATTTAAAAAATAAATGTTTGATGGGAAATTGAAACCCATTTTAACTTATACTAAAATCAATGAATTATTGTGTATTGTAGAAGCAATGGTGCAGTAGGTAGCTTTTTACTGCAGAATGAGAGAGATTCAATTTAATAATATCTTTTAATAATAACAATTCCCAAATACTCTTTTGGGCAAAGAGTGGTTGTCACTCTAAGACAGTTTTGTATGAGGCAAGGGTGGCACTTATGTAATTTGGTCTGAACAAACCCAAGAGTTTCATAAATATGAGTGCAGAGAAGTGTCAAAATATTTAATTCCTTGAATAGAGGTTTACAAGAGTTTCGGGGATGAGATTTACAAATGATTCGAACAATCCTCTTTTCAATTCTGAAATTAGTGATGCTCTGACTGGAATTGCCCCAAAATATAATGCCATACTGCAAATGGGAGTAAGCATTTGCAAAATATATGCAATGGGAAATATGTGGACTAACTACATTAACTAAAATTCGGAATGCGTAACACAATTTGCTTAGTTTGGAATTTAATTATCAATTATTAGATTATCAATTAAGTTTGAAATTTAATTATTATTTATAAACATTTGACAAAAATGTCATGAACTTAATAGTACACATCGTATTCTTATATAATTAATCTTGAAGTTTCAGACATTTCAATGGATACATCAATTTTTAATTCTTTTAATTAATAATATTTTTCATAGATTTTTAGAAAATTCATTAATAATTTAACACTTTCATTTTGTAAGAAGAGTCAATTTCTAGCTTGGAAATGGGTTTTGTTTGTCTTCTAATTAATGAATGTTCTTTTGTTACATTGAGCATTCCTGGAGAAAACTTTTGTTGTGCAGACTAGAGAAAAGTCTGTACTCTTTCCTTTTCTTAAGAAAAAAACTCTTGCCTTTGAATACATCAAATAAATTTTTGTTCTTCACTGTGCCAAATTTGAATATTAACAATTTATATTTACATTTTTACAAATGATTCGAACAAATTATGACTATTACGTTGTTTTGTGTCCAGGGAAGCTAACAGACACACCCTTGCTGAAGACAACGTCGCCTTTGCCCTCTCCCTCCCCCTATCTCATCATAGTGCAGTTACTTATTTCTCCTCCCTTACGGCTATGGCTACAGATCTTTGCTTGTGCATCCGTCTGCAGATCGGTTAGGATTTCTCAATCTGTCTACACGGGACATGATCTGTCTCGGAGCTGTACCATCACTGGCTGCTAGGTAGCAGACAACTCACTTGTGTTCTTCGAATAGCAGTACGGAGACAGTTGTGATGGTAAATCCATTCATAGGTTTGGAGAAGGGTTTAGTAACAAATCGAAGCTAAGTTATTCATGAAAGTCTTTCTTTTCAACCTCCCTTCTTTTTCATATGGAAACCCATTCTCTAAAATTTATGTTTATTTTAAGGAGTAGTTGTCCTCTTACATTGTCATCAGTTGTACTAGAAGACACCCATGAAAGTATAGGGATGTACCAGAAGACACCCATGATGATGTGTGGGGCATTACCACATGTCCCACTTTTGATGTTTCTCTCAAACAGAAAAAAAATAGTTGTTGCTGTTTCTGTAACACTCCAAGTAAGATGATCCAGAGCAACACTATGATTCGCCATGACTCATGGCAACTTGATGTCTTATTTCAGTTTCCCATTTTTAATGCATCCAGGAAGCATGGTAATATGAAGACCATTGACCCACTCTTACCCTTGTAAAAAACTAAAAAAGCTCCAATATTTTTTTCCATCTGTACCTATTGACTAGTAGATCCTCTATCTACTTACAGGAATTATGATTCTGACTGGGTCTGCAGGAAGATTGATAAACACTGTATAGGGTGACCATATGTTGTTGTTTTTTGTTTTGCAGACATGTCCTCCATTTTATGTCTCTGTCCACTGTCTGCAATAAAATTGGAAAACTCCTCCTTCTTTTATTCTTTGACCATGATTTTATTAAGCACCTACATATTCTGAGATTTTGACATTTTCACAAGTTCTCTCATTAATGTTGTCTCACTAAACTGACTGGTGGAATAGATTACAAATGTAAGATGTGAAAAGTTTCTTATTGGTCCAGTACAATTTTAAGAAGTACTCCCATCAGGAATTTTTGAAAAATCTGTTGGACAGATCTACACAGTTGGCAACAATATCTATTTCATAGAGACATAAATGAAGTTTTTCATATTCTTAGATGTATATTTTGTAAGATTCTATACTAACTGTGGGGGAGGGGACGGGAGCTCAGAGGCCAATAATTATTTATCTAATATTAACTAATTAAGACAGATTTCTTTGCTAAAGAGATAAAAATACTTAATATCAAACAAAATATAATGTAAAAATCATTTATTTTACTTTTGTATGAAATTGAAATAATACACATAATTCAACAGATCCTTTGAATTGGTAACCATGCTGGATTTGTGAGGGATAATATTTCTGTGACTCTTGTTAAGTTGTGTTTCCTAGTGTAAAACATCATACATTTTTAAGTTTGCAACTATTGTAATGAATGCAACCATACATCAGTGTGTGTTTTATCCTTACAAATTTTGTTAAATTTGTCTTGTTTTCTTTTTCCTTCTAATATCCGCGATTTTCTCCTTTGTTGTCCTGTGTTTCATGGTACAGTATTTGGTCACCGTAACATTGTGTAACGGAGCTAATTAGACTCGTGATATTGCCTGGCTTCACAAACTTAAAGCAACAGAAATGGGAAACAATCCCATTGGGACTTGAGCGAGTGGGAAGATAGGGAATATGAAAGGGAACTGGGGAGGAAGATAGTGGGGGAAGTGAGTGTGTGAGCGAGTAACGAAGTGAGAAAGTGAGTGAGAATGAGGGACAAAGATTATTAGAGGGGATGTGAGGAAATTAATTAGCGAAGGAAAGAGGAACTGAATGAAAGAAAAAATACGAAATGGAGAGAGAGGCAAGTGGAGATTAAAGGAATAGAGTGTCGAAGAAGACACAAATTGTGAGGCTGTAAATAAATAAGATGAATTATAGAGGTTAAGGTTTTCTTCTTGATGGTGGGAAACTTATTTTTTGTAATTATGAATTATTTTGTTGAATTGTATCATTATTTTCCCAAGATCTGGTCAAAAAGAACAACTCTAGTACACAATTCTGTGACTATTGATTGTAATAATTATTTGGTTTTTATATACATGTTACTGATGGTGTTACTCTCTTTTAGGCTGAGACTGACATATTATGCTTAATGAGTGCTGTCCTTGTTTTGATTGTTCTTCTACCTATGATCCCTGCTTTAATGGGTCCTCATCTTCAAGATGTTTTTGAAGTTTTCAGGTGAGTGGGTTGCTGTATAAGATAATATAATGATAGTGAAGAATTAATTAATTTATTGATTGATTTCAAGTATGTAAAAATATAGTATTACAATAGTATAACACTCAGATAGGGAATCCTTGCATGTGGCTGGAAGGACTTGCAAACTAACTGAAATACTAACTTGCAACTAATATATTCATTTATTTTTATTCTAACCCTAGTATTTATTTAGTTTTAGTTCCACATCTTTAACAAAGTCATTATGTGGAATAGTCTTGTCTTGGCTCTTTTAGTTGATCTCTCTTTCATATTGGGGGTGCCCATCTGTAATACATCACATTCTTCAATGCATCCCACAGTGTACATATCTTCAAGGTATAAGTTTCGAAGTCAGTGAAGTTGTCTTAGAGATTATTGAAATTCTTTTCATTTGATTTTTGTTTGCTATTGCACCTTCCTTCATCCATTAAAAAAAATTGTTTTGCCAGATTACTTTGAGATTTTTTCAAAGTTTTTTTCTTTCAGTTTTTTCACTATTCTTTTTGTTACTTTAAAATTTTTGAATTGTTTAGGCAAAGGATAAAAAAATTGAATGGCTTTAATATAACTATTTTTATTAATTATAGTTTTATCTATTTTTGGTAATGGTATGTTTTTATCTCGCATTTTACTGTTAGACTCGGAACTTTTCACTCAAAAATTTCATAGTGATAGACTAATGATTAAAAAATTATAAAGCACCTGGACCAGATGGTATAGTAGCAGAGCTGATTAAAAAAGGAGGGCCCGAATTGAAGGAAAGAATCTATTAGTTGATTGGTAAAATATGGGTAAAAAAACAAATACCAGAAGACTGGCAACAGGGCATTATATGCCTTATATATAAGAAGGGAGACCCAAAATGCTGTGAAAATTACAGAGGCATAACGCTGCACGTTACTTACAAGATCTTCTCAATATGTCTGTATAACAAAATTATGAATAAAATAGAAGATAAAATGAGTTAAACGCAAATGGGGTTTAGGCCCAATAGGTCTACAGTAGATAATTTACACATCCTGAAACAAATATACAAAAAATACTATGAATATGACATTGATGTCCATAATATCTTTGTAGACTTTAAACAGACTTTCGATAGGCTTCAGAGAAGGGCAGTAATAGAAAATTTAAGAATATTAATACATTTGGTTAAACTTACATTGTCAAATACGAAAGCTAGGATAAAGATAAATAACTATCTGTCTGAAAGCTTCCCAATCAATATGGGAGTGAGACAAGGGGACCCCTTATCAGCTCTCCTATTCAGTTTGACTATTGATAACGTACTAAAAAAACTAGACATAAGAGGGAATATACCCACTAGACTAAGACAANATAATAGCTCGAACAACCCATGCTATGAAATATACATTTGTTAAGTTAAAAGAAGCAGAAAAGATAGACCTTGTAGTAAACACCAAGAAAACTAAACATATGAAATGCCCTAGAAAACCTTGCAAGTCAAAAGAAATTGACATCGAAAGTAGTAAAATAGAAAATGTACCAGTCTTCAAATACTTAGGTGCAATTGTGAATGTGACTAATAACATGGTTGAAGAAATTAA
The DNA here is from genome assembly GCA_002313205.1 of Laupala kohalensis. Taxonomy (NCBI): domain Eukaryota; kingdom Metazoa; phylum Arthropoda; class Insecta; order Orthoptera; family Trigonidiidae; genus Laupala; species Laupala kohalensis. The sequence continues at coordinate 297,482 of NNCF01126987.1, read as the reverse complement.
TGAGAGGATAATAGCGGGAAACAGAGCATATTATATGTACAAGCAACTCTTCAGAAGTCCCTTACTGCTAAAGAAAACGAAACTCCGACTGTATAATACAACTATCAAACCGCTTGTTACGTATGGGTCCGAAACATGGGTGCTTAATAAAAAAGTAGAACAAAAACTGGCGGTTTTTGAAAGAAAGATATTAAGAAGAAATTTTCGGTCCGACTAGAGTCACTGATGAAATATGGAGAATTAAAACCAATGAGGAACTGGAGAATCTCATTCAGCACAAGAACATTGTGAGAGAAATAAAGTCGAGAAGATTAGCCTGGCTGGGTCACATACAAAGAATGGATAACACAAGGAGTACTAAAACGATAACAAATTGGAAGCCGTTAAAGCCATGGCATAGAGGTCGGCTGAGAACAAGGTGGGAGGATTCAGTAATCCAAGATCTACAAATTATGAAAATAAAGAACTGGAAACAAACTGTGAAAGATAGGAGGCAGTAGAAGAAGGTGGCTGAGCTGGTCAAGACTCGCAAGGAGTTGTAGTGCCGATTAATGATTCCAAAGTGAAAATGTGCTCTAAATTTGGTGGATTTTTATGAATAACAAAAGTATTTTTATTCATTATTTTAAAAATTATATTTTGCAAAGATTATTGTAAATTTAAATAGTTCTTATGTGTATCACCCAAAGCTATGTACCCATCCATAATAATAGTGGAGAAATGAGTAGTAAATCATTATTAATGTTTATTTGTTCATACTATTAAGCCTGGAATATTTTGAGCACATAATACTAATTTATCGTATTTCATTTTAGTGTAATAATAATTTTTTATTTTTTATAATCTGGTCTTATCTTTACATAAGTTTTGAATGTTGTGAGGAATTTTTGGAATTTTGTCCACAAGATGTTCTGAAGTTCTTTTTAATTTTATTTTGACTGTTCTGGCTTGAGTTGATATTCAGTGCTCTTATTATATAATTCCTGAAAATGAGAGTAGTAGTAAGTAATAGAGCTCTTCGCATTAATTTTTTCTAACTTATATAAAATGTGTTTATCAGTCGTCTTGCTTCCTGGAACACTAATAATCCTACCAAGCTTCCTGAGGAACATCTTCTACATCTTCAAGTGAGCCTCTATGCATTGTTTCATCGGCTATATGGAATGTACCCTTGTAATTTCATCTCTTTTCTGCGAAGCGAGTATGGCATGCGTGAACATCTGGGAATATTCAGTCATACTATTAAGGTAAGACAAATCTTTGGGTATAATGTAATGAAGCACATTTTGTTTCATGAAATTTTGATTTGTGTAAGAAAATAAGAAATTGAATGTAAATAAGTACTGATTTTAGAATGTTTATGAACATTTACAAATTGACAATTCTTTTTGTGTCATATTCACATTTCTGATTACAATTGCCTTGTACTTATGCTGTTGACTTGACTGTAATCCGTGAAAACCTAGCTCTGAATTGTAAGAATTCCAAGGGATTGATTTATGCATATTTCTAGCAGTTGTATTTATTGAATTGGTAAATGCAAAAGAGAGAAAAAAAATTAGAGTGATGAAAAGAGATGATATATCCCTGTTGATAATCCTTGAGAAATTGTTTTAAATAGCTGTATTTATGAATATTTCTGTTCATTTTCATTACACATGAGAAATAGCCGGAGAGAAGCAAACAACTATAAAGTTAAATAAAATTAAAATATTAAACAAGCTTAATATAAGAAAATAAACTTGCAAAGTGTTGAAGATTAATCATGAATAAGGCACTTATTTATTGTGTATTGCCCCTGTAACATTTTCACTTTATTTGTTAGCATTTTCAATTTTCTGAAATGTGTTGTTTCATGTTTACGCTCGGTGAGATGAGATTGATAAAAACAAATAATACTAAGTAATGACCTCTTGTAGTAGAAGTTGGTAGATTTAATGATATTAAGTTGTAATTAAATTTCATCCTTATTACAAAAAAAAAAAAATTATTTAAAGTTAATGATCCTATTTTAAGGAAATAGATTAATCTTATCTATTCATAAGGAGGAAAATGAACAATTTTGCAATTGTTGTCAACAGTTGAGTATTAAAGTGTATTGCATATCAGCTATGTAATGTATTGGAGAGTGAGAATTTTATTAGCTTGAATTGATGTTCTTAATACTAGTTGTTTTTTTTTAATTACAAAACTGCCAAAATATTTGTTGTCTGCACAGTTTTGAGTTGTGCTTTTGAGACATCAGTCTTGTGTATGTGTGTTTCAGTGTTGTTTTTTTACATTATGTGTAGATTTGTTTGATTTATTTTCTTCTGTAATGTCTTTATTATTCTAAATTATGTCTTTATTTTATTTGTTTGACATAATGTATTTGTCTAATTTATTTCTTTTATTGTCTTCCCTAATGCAATGCAGCCAATGTTGGAAACTGTGAGAATGCATCCACTACTAGTAACTGCTTCTAAAGATGCAGAAACTGCAACCACCAGGTGAGATGCTTTAAATTATGTGAGTTTTATTGCAATCCAATGCAGTATATGACTAATGTAGTATGAATTTACTAGGACAATTTGAAGCAATTTCAGATTTCAGTACAAACTTATTGTCTTTATTTGAATGCTAGCTGATTACCTGCAGCTTTGCTCTCATGAATTCAGTATTTTTTTTCTTCTCATATCCTCATTGGTATCCACTGAGAATGTTATCCATTAATGTTGAAGGTTTGATATGGAGGTAGTATTGGTGTGTACCCTCAATCCCTTATTTTCACTGATCTAATTGTAAAAAAAGTTTTTAGAAAACGCTTCTTTCCTCTGTAGGGATGAATTTTCATAAAATCCTGCCTTAGTGGACATTTTCGATACTTTTTTGTGTCACGCTCTTCCCATCCCCCACCTTTGGAGGTTTTGTGCACCTGACACGGCCTGAAGGGTACACGTCATGGAATTACGATTATTCATATCAGAACACACCAATACCATGGACTCTACCCTAATATCAGTCTTATTTCTACATCTCCCCTTACCCACCCCAACTATAAGGATTCCACACCGCAATGTGATCTCAACTTGATATGGACAGCATTCGTAGTTGAAGTATCTGGTCAACTCTAAAACTATGTATCCAATGCACTTTTTATATTTTTTTAATATTTCAATATTAGTTTTCAATTATTTTTATCCATAAACCCTTATGTACCCCCACCCAAGGGGTGCTAGTGGTGTGTTTGTTTCATGAGAGCTGAGTTCAGGCTTGCACAGTTTCAGGATTTCTTTATCAACTCAGTGACGCCGAAAATTATGGTCTCATCACTGGTATGTTATGTTCGATATATTTTTATGGCGTCCCCTTCCCTAGGAATGCTGAAGTTTATAAGGGCTGATTGTGAACTTTGACATCTTCGAGAATGTCACTACTAATTTCAGCGACCCTGAAAACTATAAACTGAACAGTAATATTGGTCACTTTAGATTATTTTTGCATTTCACTCCTTCTCACCCCAACACAGTGTTTTTGCCTTGTAGGGAGTGATTGTGTACTTATCTGGCAATGAGGATGTCACTTCTCACACACCTCAGCAGCCCCAAAAATGATTTATATATAACAAACGTGATATCAAACGTGTCAAGGAAAATGATACAATCCTAAGTATCTCACGTATTCTAAACCCCACTTTGGCAACTAATATTGGTCGTTCTTTTTATTATGTGTACCTGACCTTTATTCCCATCCCTACTCCAGGGATACTAGGGGTATATTATCTGCCATGTGGATTTACAAAGCACCAGGGATGCTCTTATCCATCTCAGTGGCACAAATTAGTACGGTTTTGAATCAAATATCGGATTTTTTCATTATTTTTACATCTTACCCCTTCTCACCGCGTGCAAGGAATGTCTCTCTGAGCTTGTTGTTGTATAGTCAATCGTGTGTATCAAATTTGGTTGAAATTGCTACAGGCACTCTTAGAATTATGGTAGGATACATACATCAAAATATTCCAACTCCCATTTCACCCCTTTCGGGGTAGATTTTTGTGAAATCCTTTCTTAGTGGAGTTCTACACCCTAAAAGAAACCTATTTGTCAAATTTCAAGGCAAATTTGTATGCATTGGCGTTTCTGAGATTTTGTGTTTAGTCTGTGAGTGGTATTTCGTTTTTATATATTTGCTTTGCTCACTGGGGGGTTTTAACCCCAGACCCCCAATTAAAGGACTGCATGTGTACTAAGGCATCTAGAGGAAAAAACCTTATTGCTAGATTAAAATGATTCACCACGTAGATCATCATACGCAGAATGCATCCAGTGACACTTAATCTAAAAACAGAAAATAGGATTTTGCTGTGCTGTATAATTCATAGCAATACAAATATACAGAGAAATGCCTGATTTATTGTATGTATTTACTATCATTAATTATTTTCAAATAAAAATATGTATTCCTCAGATCTGTCTCGTAAACATTCCAAACTATTTGTCTCTAAATTGTTGGTATATACATACCAACATTACCAATGTATATGATAATGAAATAAATTATGTCTAGAACTTGTGTTTTGCCACTTCACTAGGTAACATTGATATAATTATTGCCAATTAATGAAACACCCTTTCACTTTCTTGCATTAATCGTTCGCACCTTAATTTGTCAAGGCTGGAAACCAATGTCCTTTCAGAAAATATCAATGTGAAATTTTGAGGCATGTGATACAATCATTCCCTGCTAATTGGTAATTAATTAAAGTAAATTCTAAACGCACATATGAAATGAAAGAATAAATCGAAAAACATTCTCAATAAATACTCAACATTAATTTATTGGATATTGATAAATTATTCTTTGAGTGGCAATGCTCAAGGCTTTCTGCATTCAAGGAGTAAACAATAGGCCACCTGCATGCAAAAGATACAAGGAGTAAAACAACTACTAACTTATAATGATACATATAAAAGAGAGATGACTGATATAATTACTATTTCACGAGATGAGTTGAAACATGAACTAAATTTTTTTTATCATAAAGAGCCATAAAAATTACATAAATAAAGAAAAATATACCCACAGTATTTCACTGAGTGTCTTTGCAATGAATATAAAATGCAAATACTGCCCATTTTTGGATGTATTGTAAGAGATTCAGAAGTAGTGAATTTTATTAGAAAAATTAATAAATACGTTTAAAGTAGAATGTAAAACATTGTTGTGAAATATAAAATTAACCTTACATTCTTTTACATGAGAAAAATTATTGTTTCTTGCCTAAAATGTAATTCTTTAAGAATGTAAACAAATTTTCTTGGCCTGCTGCATACATGAATTGGCTTGACCATATCTTATTGAAAAAATAAAAACACTATGTAATTTATAATGATCCTAGCTTTTGCACTTTTAAAGATCATAAAATGAATTTCAATTTCAATGCTGCAAAAAAATTCAAAGCAAGTTATATCAAACGTGTCAAGGAAAATGATACAGTCCTAAGTATCTCACGTATTCTAAACCCCACTAATGAATAAAAGCAATTTTAACAAATAATATTTCACTTTGTTTAAGTTTGGCAACATATCATTGTTACTCATCAGATGCTGCTTCAAATATGTTTACAAAGATCCATTTTTGTCATTTTATTTGCAAACAAAGACAAAACAATTAAACACATATGTTGTTTATTATAAACTAATGCTAAAATTAAAGCACACAATACTTCAACCCGTCTATGAAACATTAAAGAACTTGCACAATTCTCGTTAAATCCCTGTATGATTTGTTGTGACGTTTGCCGCCATGCAACTCCCTGGGTATAGCGCTGAGCTGTTGGTTGGGTGACTGGGGTTTGATCCCGGGATGTTCTATTTTTCATTACACATCAACATCCCGGCTGATTCCCAGGCCTTCTCAGCGTCCTGTAAAATGAGTACTGGGTCTATCATGAGGTCAGACCAACCAGAATGAAATGCTAGCCACATCCTAGTGTCAAGACCGGCCACCCCTTGGGCACCTTTGGGGCCTTCTGTGGGACAGTTTGACTTTGACTATTTTTCTACTTGTGTTATTATCAGAATCATTGTGTCGTTGTAGGTGGAAGAAAATGGAAGATCATGATGTAATTGTGGAGTGTGCCAAATATGCCATTGATTCAATGGAGAAGTCACGAGAAGAGGGAACTTTTCGAAGTATCAACACATTTCGATCACGTGGAAGTTTTGAACACAGTGTCAGTCTAGGTTAGTAGTTACTACTCTTTTACAAAGTGTATTAATATTTTACTTTTAATGTATCTGATATATAAGCATCATAAGGATTTATATTCATAAAAATTCTCCAATGAATTGGAGTTAAATTAATTTATATCATACAGTAATTGGTTTTGTAGAATTAATTGACAGTTTGGCTTATCTGCTTACTATTTATGTTATGTATTTTGAATAAATATCTGGCTGAAAGAAAAAATAAAGAATTGTAAATGACATGTATTAGGAAATGAAGATGGCACTAAAGGAAGAACATGAGAATATGCAAATAAATATTTTTTGTCATGGTGACAATGTAATCAAGAATCATAGATGAAATTGTGAAGTTCATCTGATAATGTAGGAAATAGTGATCAAAATGTTGCAAGTAAAAATTAAAACTTGCACCTAATTAAAAGTCCACTTACAGTGTCTCATGTAAATATTACTGTGGTAGTAGATCAAAGTACTGTCAAAACTGAACCCTATGTTTGTGCTGAAGAAGTGTTAAGACATATGCTCTGGGGAGTTGAAAGGATAAGCATGTGGTTATAGAAAACATGAAGAAAGTACCAAATTCAGAATTTTACATGAAGAGGGCAGATAAGTTATGGATGCCTGACTTTCCTGTCTGTAATGATTTCCCTACTATAAATATGAAAATCTATTAATTATTTCAAGGATTGTTTTTATTTTTTGCTACAATCTTTGAGTCATCTTTTACCTAATTCATATCATTTGTATTTATGTATTTGTTTGTTTTCTTTTAGCCAATGATACTGACTTAAACAGTTGGTAAACTTTCTCTGTGAATAAATAAATGGGTCATTGATTCTACTTTTGTTAATTTAATTTATTAATTGATGTGTATTTAAAAAATTATTTATGTTAAGAACTTCAAATTATTATGCTTTACATTATATGTCTGTTTCAAAGTTTGGTGTTGTAGAAAAATGTATGGTTCAATGTTTCAGACATTTCTTATAAGCACAGTTTTACAACCACCCTACCTCCAAGTGCTGCTTCTGGATATTTTAGTACCCATGCTCCCCTTGACCAGGATCTTTGGAGCCCTAGTATATTTTCCGGTCTTTCCACACCTCCTATTGAAGAATCTGCTCCTACATCTATCCCTCAGACTCCAAATTCTCAGGTAAATATTTCTTTCTTCTTTTACTTCAATGCATCCATTTTGAAACTTTGAGTAGATTTTTTCAAAATATTAAGCCATTATATGCTGTTAAAGCCATGGCTGCCATCAGTTCAGCTTGTATTTTAAAGAATTTCTATTTTGCTCATTGATAGTAGCATTTTACCAAGCACAATAGCATTTTGATGAAATTTGCCTACACTGGTGTGGGCAAGAGGAGACTGATAGGTTGGGGTTGATACGGTTATTTTGTGATAGACTGAGAAGACACGTGCAATATTTTGGTAGCGCCAAATTTGATTCAAAAGTATATATGTTTGCACTTGAACTGTATTCTAGACGTGTGAGCAAACTGTTGTGTGACACAGAATTTACTTGATTGGCTTCTTCAAGGTTTCACACTGGGTTTGCCCAATTGCCAATTTTCTTCTGTTGTACCCACCAGTGTAGTTACAAATGTTTGTTTAGCTATTTACGATTGAGTATATAAATGCTGATCACAATGCACCCATGCTTAGGTTTCATATAATGCTTCGTTGTTTAGAATTTCATTGTGAGCACTTCATTGCCACATCAGGAAGGCACGTCTCCTCCTGAAGCTGCTATAGAAGCTACACCTGAAACCACCCCTGTGAAGGTACTGTAGCTTGATTGATGCTTTTTATCTTCTGTTATTGCTAAACTAAACAATGCTTTTTAAAACATTTTGCTCTTTAAAATTGGAGGTGTCCAAGGTTAGTTTGCAATACTAACGAGATTGGTGCACTTTGGTTTTGATGTGTAAATATCTTTTGGTATTGTTAAATTCAAATTGCATGGTGGTGATGTTGAAAGCTCATAAAATAATATTTAACAGGATGTCAGGCACTTGACAGCTCGCCATCCTCCGGTTAGCTCTAGTGCAGTCCGCGCCCTGACCACTTTTAGCAGTGCCAAATGGCCAGGTATAACATCTGGCAGTTCCACCCCTCAGTCCCAGCCATCGTCTCCAATGAAGAAGGAGCATTCTCCCTTCCGTTTCCCTGAGAACAGTGCTTTTGAGCAACCTCGCCGGGATTCACATCCTTCAGTTATATCTCAAAAATTGAACATTATCCAAATGGATCGTCAGGTGAGAACATAAGTTGTAACATTTTCTTTAGTTTCTGAATATAATCTGGACTACTGAGTTGGTTCATGTCGTCATTAATTTAGACAAGCAAAATTATTCTCCCTGTAGAATTATTATTGTATTAACTCCCCAAGTATTAATTATATTTCACAGTCCAGATTCTTAATAATGAAAACTTGCTTATTTATCTATATTTCTCAACTCTTCACTTATTTATAACTGGAGTAGAGTGTTTTGAGCATTGATCATACAGAATTGAACAACTTAAGTTTTATCTATCCAATGAAACAGATTAATTTTTCATCATGCCTGGGCTGTGTGAAAGAATCAAAATTTTATTCCCTTTATATTAGTGGTAACATTTTTTATTTTCTTAATTGTTTGTGTCTCTTCTAATTACATTATTATAAGAAATGTACATCTCTTCATAGATTGTACTATTTTTTGTATTTCCACCTACTAATCTTGGCGTGATGCCTAATTATTTCTTCTTTAAATGGGATGGAATATCAGTTATGAAGTATGTTCGAAGAGAGTATGTTGTAAGAAGAAAGGGAGGAAAGGCACAGAGCAAGGGGAGAAAAGGAGGTTCATTTGCCTAGCCCTGGGGTTGAATCCTAAATATATTCAAAACATTAGCTAGCTAAGACAGGCCAGTGTTTTTATTTTTGGAGCACCAATTCTCAGGAACTTCGTTTTTAAGAACCTTTGTATTAGTTTCCATAGTTGTGTGTAAGATGTGCTATCAGCTGATGAAACAAGTATCGTGTATGACACAGGTGCATTCTGCTGATACCCATTCTGCCGATTCCAGACCCACCCTGAACCTCAGACCTAAAACTCCCGGCCAGCCCACCAGTCCACTCCGCATCATACCCCAGCATCCTGAGCACACCGTTCCGAACAGCCCCGTCCCCATGGAGACAACAACTCCGGTGCCTGGAGGGGTGGTAGCGAAACCACTTGCAGAGAAGAATGGCTTCCGTTTTGAGACGAGTGAGCCAGTGCCGGTACCGGTGCATACTGCTCACGGTGCCCCTAGCACTCTGGCGCATCCCGAGAGTGCTGCGGCCTGCTGCCAGGAGGATCAGGAAGTGCTGGAGATTGTGCGCCTTGGGGAGCAGCTCAGAATAGATTCGCAGCTGCCAAAGCATGTTGTGAGTCTTTGCCTTACGCTGTGCATGAGTCATAAATGGAGAGAGTCATAGGCTGTTTTTCAGCATATTGAGTCACGAATTCTTATTGTGATACTCATTGAAAAGATGATTTTTGTGTGATATTTTAAGTTATATTCAAACACAGCCTTCAAATCTAGAATATAACCATGCGGCTGAAATCTTTAATTTTATACAAGTTTTAAATTACATGTTTATTCTTGGTAATTCAATTCTTTTTTTGTTGTGTTGTGTTGTGTTGGTGAAGTTGCATGGTACTGAAAGCTAGAAATTATATTCAAGCATGTATTAGTGCATTACAGAAGTACCAGAGAATTCTAAATTTATCTTAGAAAAGTGATTAACTATAAATATTTTTTCCATGTTAAGCCATGCTGAATATTATTTCAAATAACATAGAAAATAAAATTCTTCTGTAGGGGAGTTAATGGCAGTATCCTAATAGTTAATGACAAAATCCTAATATCTTATTCATTTTTGAAAATGTCAGTCATTACAGAAGAATATTTTTGAAGTTGATCACTAACTGAAACTGAGAGATCACTCTTAGTCATTGTTAAATAGAAAATCTTCAGCAGCTCTTCAGTACGACTTATGAACAGAACGTTCTTGTTAATCAATATCAGCTGTCAACTTGGCTTCTGAATGCTCTAAGGGTAAAAGAAGAAGAAAATCAACTGTCAAAAATTATATTAGATAATTTTTTCCATGTGTTATGATCTCAATTTTCTAATGTAGATTTTCAGTCAAATCAAACTTGATTATATTGATGGACAATATTGTTTTATGTTGCAAGAATACAGTGATTCAAAACATCAAAACAATGGTATAGTGCAAAATACTGAATAAATACTAACTTGTATTACTATTCTATTCTTAAAACATTGTATGCAGACATATATAGATAGAAATAAGAATACTAGGGTAAAGTATAGATAGTTTGATAATGCAGTAGTCAAACCATATCAGGTTACATTTTGATTGTTTGCCTTTGAAAATGAGGGAGATATTAATGCAACATTGTGGGTCAATATGTATGAAATTGACCAAAAGTTAATTAATTGGTTGCTGTCAAAATTTATTTATTTATTTATAAATTTGACCCTTAGTTTTTCTGTATTTTGGGAGTTGAAAATAAGTGTTTGTTTATTTTTGAGATGCTCCATTTTTGTGAGCGCTTGATGCAATTTTGTACTTTCCAAAAGTTTGCAGCAAACTGTATTGTTGAGAACTGGCGTGAAGATGGGCACTAGTGGAGGAGAAGTTCCTCCTCCATTGCCCAAGCAAAATTAACATCTGACCCAAATATTTTAGCTGCGTTGCCACCCATAGTTGTTGGGAGAAGAAGGAGCTTTATCAGTAGGGTAGTAGCAGAAGTTTCATTGAAATATGATGGTCATATTTTCGTTGTGGAGGGTGTGGCGATTGCAATACCCCTCACTGCCACACACTTCAGCTCTCAGTGATAGCTTTATTGTTTTACGGCTCAGTACAACCTAGTTTGATGTAAATAACTTAAAAATTACATTCAAAATAATATAGAAATCTTGAAAATAGTGCGACATTACAGACTTCTATAAATAAAAAAAGTTAAAGATAATGTAAAAATAGAAAATAAAAATATAAAAGTCGCTCACATATTTGAAGAAACAGTTGTACACCTTCATGAGTCATGGGTTATTTACATGACTCACGAAATTCAAAATTTCATTTAATTAAAATAAGAGTAAAAAATTTAACTTCTATGAATTAAATTAAATGAAATTTTACCTAAGTGAATTATTTTACAGTAGATGTGAATATTTGCATTCAGAGTTTTTTGTGGATAATGTCTAAATATAATATTCCTTTCCAACAAAGTTTGGGAACTGAGGGTTGAATTCCTTATTTGTTGTTATATTTATTCCTTTCATTTAGTTTTGTTTCAATGTAATGTCTTAAAACAACAGAGCTACTGAAGTAATCGCCAACCTCTAAATAGTTCATAAATGCTTCATGTGCTGATAAAAATGGCTGCCCTCAAAAAGACTTAGCATCTAACAGATAAACCAATATTTTTTTCAACACCCAAAACACAGAACAACATTTTTTGATGGTTGAAGAACAAAATGGATGTTAAACATGGTAGGAAACAGACATTAGGTTGGCACTTGATTGCATTGCATGTGAAAAATAGCTGTTAGTATTCAGTAGTTCATAAAGTTCAGTATGAAGTGTTTCTATGTATTTCATCAGGACAACAGTAGGAAGGTTTGTGTGTGGGAGGACAGGTATTTATGGCTTCATTCTATGCTTAATGCTTTCAATATAATATTGTAGAACATAGGATCTTAGATCCTTGTTTAGTTCATTATTTTAAGGGAAGTGTTCAACTTACCTTAACTTATTTAAACATGTTTAAGGTAATAGATTTAATATTTTGTCTATGGAAAAGATCAGCCTATAAAACTCTCAAGAATTTTTTTTATAATTTTTAGCATATTTCTCTTACTTGTTTTTGTTTTGGATTCTTTAAATACACATCATGTTGTACATATTTCTGTTTTACTGAATGATGAATTGATAACTTGTTAAGAGAATCATATTATCACCACATATGTGTATTTATGCGTGGGCCAAGCAAGCCATGATCCAGACTAGTAAGTTTTAGATGCTCACATGTATAAACCATAGATAATATGCATTTGTACGCATAGAGTTGTAAGTGGGTCAATAAAACCATATGTTTAAACATTTTGCCAGTTTTGTGAGCTGGCAAAATGTTTAAACACATGGTTTACATATAGCTCACATCACTTCTTTTACCCTGCACAGCAAATACGACCCATCCGTTTGATTGTCACGACAACAATCAGCACCATGTCAACAGTCATCTGTACATCCACCACCTTCATAATCTTGATAATCTCTCTCAATCTTTACACTCCCTATCAACTCAACTTTCGAGATTTTTATTATGGAGACGAGGAGAAAGAATTGGGAAAGTAGGAACTGAATTACGTGAGGTCTTTGGCCCCTTTATTCAAGATCCTCCTAAGCCATTGGCTCTTGAATGACTGAGGAAACCTAGGAACTCAGTACTTGGTGCACAATAGCAAACCCCATGGGAGCTGTGAATATACACTCTGGCAGTTACTTGGTCTTGCTACTTTTCGAATCCAAAGCAGCAAGAGCTGTCCTTTCATATGAGAAGGGAAAAACATAAATAATTATTAATCTAAATATTGGAAAATTGAAGAAAACTAAGTTGTGGCTTGGTGAGAAAGGGGAATGGACTTATCTTCCGTAATAATTGTCTAAAAAATGTTAATATCTTTTTTTTGAGATTATCTACTTTATTGCTTATTGATCTTCCTGTAAATGAACAAACTGCAACCCCTGGTTGATTTGTTTTATTTGTTAAAAGTTGAGTTTATAGATATTGGTAATTTATTTCTACAAATATAGACAAAATAGAGGTATCACAAGCATTTTTGATATATTTACATGGCTGCCATCCCCTGTACTTGTGACTCCCTGGTAGATGATGCTAGTAGGCTTTTGGCTCTTTTCTGTGCCATTGTAAGCCCCTTTATCTCCAACATTATGTGTGCTCGTAATTTCTGTAAAATTAATAGAACACAAAAGGATTTGTGGTTGATATTTTTTTTTATCATTTAGTCTAATTTTTATTTTTTACTGGGTGTGATTTGAATTGTGGTTAAAACTTCTTGGTTTACATACATTTTTTTAAACATAAGAATGGTGTATATCATGAATGTTGATGGGAAGTATTGGGTCGTGGATGTTGGCATTGCTTTTAATTTGTAAAACACATTTTGGTCAGTTTTATGGGGAAGGAATTGTGGTGGGGTTTTGTTGCGGTAAAGACTTTCTGGGCAATATTAACTGGGTGTCATATTTTCCCTCTACTTTTAACATAAATGCATGAATGTGGGTTTGATGTGAATTACATACAGGTTCAATACTATTATAAAATTGTGTTACGTAGTACTACTTTTCAATAACAAATTTCCATGTTAAATTTCATGATAATCAGAAATGAATTGCAATATAATATGCTGTGTTTCTGTTTGTAGTTGTTAAAAATTAACAATATTACTTTGTTGATGATCATTAATATAATATGACTTGTGGAGCATTCATTATCATACTTATTTAATTCATTTATTAAGTATTTCATTCTGAGATGATAATGAGAATTGTGTATGCCTTGTCCTAATAGCGTGAGCAGCTCTTTAAGTCATATCTGCTCAATTGATTTAATGTTTCTTTAATGCCTACTGACATAACCTGTCATTTATTGTCACAGGGAGTGAGTTGTGACGTGCGTCAATGTGACAGTGTACTCCAAGAAGTACATCCCCCTCATGTAGGAGATTATGAGGAGTGTCAGCAGGAGACGGGGTCTCCGTGTACCTCTGGAGGCCTGCACATGCCAAACAGTCGGTCAATGTTGGATTTCGCTCGCAGAGTTCACCATCGGCAAAGATTTTACAGTCAGTGTTTGCCGGAGACGAACAGCGATACTGTCTCTGGTCTAAGCACTGGAAGTAGTCCTGGTCAGGGATCAACATTCCCTTTGCAAGACCGAGTGAGGCGGGCTAATTCTTGTCCTGAGATGAAGAAAGTCCCAGGGCTGCCGACTGCTGAAGTAAACATAAGCCGACCTCTTGATGAAACTGAAGAGTTTGAAGAAAGCGAAGGAACGTCTGCTCAAACAGATCAAAGTAGTTTAGTGCCTAATGGCAAAATAGATGATAATAGGTTTAAAGATTGTGATGTATTGAATCAGCGTCTGTTGTCTGCTAGCACTCAAACTGTAGATTGGGTACCTCTTCCATATGAACATTTGTTTTTAAGTATCTTTCCTCCGACTGTTCAAAGCTGTGATATAAAGTCCAGTTCTGCACCAAGCCCAGCACCTCTGCATCACCAAACTGATCCACCTTTCCAAAGACTGTCTCCATATGCCATGGTGGATAAATATATAGAAACTGTTGTACAAGGACAGGAAGCCAAGAAACCAAAGCATGCAGGTTTGTGAACTTCCTTTTTTTGTCAGACATTTATATATTTGTAGTTTATTTGAAAATTCATGTGAAGTTCATCTCAGGAAACTGTGAAACTGTTGGATTAGCTTGTTTTGAGTTGTCATTCCATGCCAAAACACCCAGGGCATGGAATCACCTTCCATCACCAATTTCCATAAAAATTAGTGTATATTTAGAACTTTTAATACAAAAATATTAGTCATATTGAAATTGATCTAACAGTTTCAGAGTTATAGGCTTTTGAATGTCTACCAAGAGAGTAGATCTGCCACCTTCTTGAGTGGTGTGAATAAATGTCTATAAATCTCTTCAGTATTATCATAGAGCTATGAAATATTATCATAGAACTTCAGTATTATCATAGAACTGATCTTTCATTAAAGCAGAGCTTTTGTGCAGTTGTTTCATTTAAACTTCTGTCTAGAAATGATTTCTTGTCATTTTTAATTAAAAATGTGTGTAGCTGCAATAGATAATCAGCTATGTTCCCGTGCTTTCATTGTCAGCTACAATTTTTATCAAAGTTCATTCACAGACTGCTTTCATAGTGTGTTTTGATGCCTGATGAAAATGTTGTAATGGCATTAACGTGCTTCAATCAATTATAATTATTATAGGGCCATTTCATATCAAACTCAACTTAATCTTCTCGGATTTGCACTAAACTTTCAGTAATTACACTCCTTGATGTCCTGAATTCAGATGAAGTTTTTAAAAATTAGTTTTGATTTTTTAAATCTACAGAAAATACATTTGCTATTGTATACAATATGAATATGCATAGAAAAACTAAGATTTTGAAAAAACTTTAAATAAGACTAAAAAGATTTTTTTGAGAATTTCTTTTTGAAAATAATGTTTTTATTGTATTATTAGAATGCATTCTAAAAGTTTCATTTATATCCTGAAAATCTTCAAAAATAGTTTAGTGAATTTCAAATTTTTTTAATGATTCATTATTTTTTCTATCTGTTGATCCCATCATGGTCCCAATGTGAAATTTATTTGAGTAATTGAACCTATGTACGAATTGTAACTTCCAAATGAAGTGAAATATATGGAGTGTGAAAACCAAAAATAATAAAAAACTGCAGGAAAACAAATATAACATTGATCCCTTTCAGTTTATTACTTTTTAATACTAGAATGATCTTTGTTACAAATAATTATAAAAACAAAACAAAAAAGATCTCATGTTCACTAAAGAGAAAGGCAATTTTCTTTCATCTTGTAATTTTGTTGTCCATCAGTTTTATGTATTATTTGCATTGGTTGAATGGTTTTTAGTTATTTGGAAATATTTGTTACACTTTTATTGTGTGTTATTTTCAATTAGGCTTGTTTTCATATTGTTCATGTTTCTGTTGCAATGTAATAGGTTGCTTGTACAATTTTCACATATCAATTTGAACCAAATTTATATTAATTATTAGTTTATTTACATTAAGTAGACAGTTCATTTTAACACTTCATCAGTTCTTAGTTTATTGCCCCCCACAGGGTCATATGCAGTTTGCTACAGCTTTTCTGACAAACAAGTTCGTTTATTTATTTTTTTTGTTTATTCTGCATAAAAATTATATATTCCTTTTTTCTTATTTGTATTATGGGTTTCTCATCTGTATTATAAGAGCCGATATCAGTTCAGTATATTGAAATGGAAGCTTAACCTTGGTGTTTGTTTTGTTTCCCCAAGGTACTGAGACTGAAATTAAGATATTAAAAGAACAGTTAGTCTTACTGAACATTCAACTTCACTTCGAAAGGCAAAGGAGAGAAGTTCATGCTGAAAGAAATAGAAGATTGTTGGGGAAATCGAGATCCAATCGTGAATTAGATGAACACAACTTAGCACTGGTAAGAAGCCTAACCATGTATTCCAATTTATTTTTCTAGATTGACGAATTGTACCATGCACAAGAGTTATTTCAACTCTTATATTAATATCTATATAAAAAATAACTTAAATTAGAACATTTAATGAGATAAAATAAATTTTTTCCTTTGTTATTTGGTGCAACTAAAATACAAAAATAAAAATTTAATTTCTAATACTAACCTTTTCTTATGTGGGTAATGGACAAAAGCTTTGGAAATGAAAAGGTAATTTTCGTACTTCACCATGCTGTCAGATTTTGACAGATTAAAATCCCTTGTCTAAAGGCCAGATGGTGATAATTCTTGCCAGAACCTTGGTGAATAATAATCATTTCAAAAAAAATTATATATACATTTGAAATAAATAATATTATTGATGATTTAATTTTCAGAAGTAGATTGGAAACCATCATTCTTATACTTTAATTTATTTGTTGTGTTTTTCAAATATGACCATGGTAGTACTGTTGCCAGTACAGGGATCTGGGTAATTTTACGTATAATTTTAGCTTGTACTAATGTTATTTTTCTTCTCCTAACAGCAAGATCAGTTATCCCTGCTTCAAAAAGACATTGAGCAATTGCATAGTGAACTAGATAAATGCAAGAAAGAGTCAAGGTTCAAGGAATTACAAACGCAGGAAACCATTACGCACTGGCAAAATCAGGTACGAGCTTGTCTCGATTCTTTGAATTTTGTCCTCTGGAGGCATTTGTAATTCATCTTAACAATATGTTATTCTAAGGATTTTCATGTGCCTTCTTCTAGTGTACAACTAAACAGAAGGAAGCAGTGGATCTTTTAACAGTCAATCAATTACTTCAGCAGGAAATTAAAGAGGAAAATGAGAAGAATGTGTCGTTAGTAAAGGTAATAAATTTTACTGTTTGAATTCAGCCATTTTAATAATAGAGTGTATATGTAAACCATCCTTATTTGACTCGATATCATTGCTCACAGATTTTGAATATAAACATCTGTGTTTTATTACCAAAGAGAAAATTGATTAAACAACTTCTACCCGATTGATTATTGTATTACTGTACAGACTCAAAATTCATGCAATAACTTGTTGTTAGATAGTTAGTTGTAAAACACAGGATTTTAGTGAATAGGAATTTCCAGAGAAAGTGAAAAATTATTGCAATAGTTCCCCCCTCTCGCTGATACATATAGCGCTTGAAAAAACTTTTGTTCCAGGAAATGCAAGAAGCTGAAGCCAAACTGTTTGATTTGGGTAATGAAATGAAGCAAGCTTTAGCTCAGGTTGTTGTTGGCGAACAACTGAAAGAAAGTGTGGAGCAATTGCAGAAAAAATGGTTATTGATGGGAGAACTTCAACAAAGATATCGGGATAGATTTGCTCAGCTGTCACTGCAGAAGTGTCCGGCTGAAGAAGTGACTCTCTTGCAAGAGAATTATGTAGCGGAAGTACAAAGTATGGAAAGAAATTGATAGATTACTTCAGGATTCAAATAATATCACAGTAAGAGTTAAAGTAATATTTAAATTCTTGTAGGCTTGCAGGAAATGCTAGAAGTTCGTGGTGCTACCTTGGAGGCAGCGAAAGCTAGAATTTCAGACTTGGAGACTGTACTTTCACGTAAAGATCTTTTGATTGCTGAACAGAAACGAATTTTGAGGTTGCTAGAAGAAGAGTATGATAATAAGTTAGAGGTATGAAGAATTGTGCATTTGAACAAATGTATATTGTAAAGACAAAAGGTTAATATCCACTATATTGCTTTTAAGGCTGTTGAAAATAAGTACACTGCTCAGCGTGCAGTGAATAAGAAAATGGAGGAGCACATTCTGGAGTTGTACCATCGAATAGATGTAGCCGAGGAGCGACGGAGGAAGGAGCAGCATTCCCCTGACAGCAGCGCCGGATGCCAAGAAGCCTTGGCTGGTTCTGTGGACTCCGGCGAACGTGCTCTAGGCCCCTCCAGCTTCAGCCCTCACAACTCACCTCTCTCTCAGTCTCTCAGCTCACCTGGAGGCCTCTCAATGTCTGCGATTCTTGGCAGGGATTGTGTGGAAATGAAAAATCTGCAGGTTAGTGTGAAATGATGCTCAAGTTAATTAAATCTAGAATGTAATCTATACTTATGAAACTATCTTGTACAAAAAACATGTATTAACTTCCATCTTTTGCCTTGTACAGTTCTTGCCCAAAGATGAGTGAAGTTGAATATATAGATCCTGGTGTGCTTAGATTTCCTTTTTTCTATGGTTCAATAATTACTTTGTAGTCTATGATTTTAATTATTCCTTGTTATTTTTTCTGTCATGAGTGGCACTGATGACTTTTGTAACACATTCTTAAGGAATTCCACCCTGTAAAGGCTTTGTAATATTATATATTACATTACTTTTTTTTCTTTTCCTTGTAAATTCACTAAAATTAATTTTTCTGCCGGGAACACGCTGTTAGAAGACCACGCCCCTTTCCTTATCCACACAACTCTGCTTTTCCAACAACCTGTAAGCGACTAGATGTGTGTCTCAATCAAAATTTTTTTCTTTACTGGTACTTTGAAGTTCAAAAATCTGGATTAAAATTTTTGGAACTTCTTCAAAGCTCCAAAGGAGATAAACTTGGATTGGTAAATACATCCTTTACCAAGGTGTTTGAATAGTGAAGCTCCAGATATACATGACTGAGAAGGGATGTAAGGTCTCATACAAGCATTCTCCCAACTGAAAAGTAGATTGTAGAAAGTTTTGAAGTAAAAACATATCATATTTGAATGTAATTTATTATACTCTGAAACTTCTATTTTTCTCATTTGCCCAAGTCATTTTATGTAAGAAACATGAGCTTTGGAGTATATTGAATGGTGTATTGAGCTGTCAAATTATCAAACTTGGTATCTTATTGCTAGTAGAGTTTATGCTGAACTGTGATCCATCATTGAATAGTGATGTAGACTTTCACAACAACTTGATCAACATTTAAAAATTCTTTCAGGGTATTAAGCCATGTCGTCGTTTTAACAAACTGTTGTTTAAAAAAAATTACGACACAGCGTAGTACCCTGAAATAATTTTTAAATGTCCATCAGTGATTGTTAGTTGATTTTGAGGTGGGGGGGTGGGGGAAATGAAAATATATTCAATTCTTACAATCAGATGACTCAAATTTGATACTTGACTGTGGCTATAGTAGAAAGCTTTGTTGAGTGTGCTGTTAAGTGAATTAGTGAATATTCATATCATCTTTTCTGAAAGTACTTCGTCTTACGCTGTCAATTCTTCCTTGAAATACCTTGTTTCACTGCTCCTTGATATGATCATTCTTCGGTAAACCACCATCTTTAATTGTATAGATGGGTCATATAGAATGAAACCAATTTTATCTGTCATGTCAATTAAACTTTCATTATACAGTTAAACCCTCTTAAAAGAGACAATAGGGGGAATGAAAATTTGTCTCTTGTTAGCAAGAACTCTTAAGTGGGAAGTGGAATGTTGAGAAATTGAACATAGTGAAGTATATTACATCAAATTAGAAAATTCCCAAATTATCTCTGTATATATTTTAATTATTTAAAGGTACCTGAACCCTATTAGCCAGAATTGCAGTTTCCATAAGCATGAAACATTGGGGGGAAAACATCAACCAAATCCATTTTCCACACTTTCCAAGCTAACCCCCCTTGGACACTGTTCACCCACCACTCCACTCAACTCGTGCATACAGTAATTCTCACACGTATAGTATTGTAATCCTATGCTGAGGTATGTTTTTTTAACTCCTATAACATGTAAAGAAAGATTGTCTTGTAATCAGCTATATTCATTTATCCTCTAGTTGTTTCAGCAACCGACCTTGCCTATGATGGAGTACTGTGTTCGTTTCAGGTGATTGTGGATCAGCCAGAGCGTGCCACAGTAGTATCTTCAGGTGGAGTCAGCCCGGCTGTGGAACAGGGTTCTGCTCTCTCTCCTGGAGCCTCTGCCAGTGGCAGTGCGCCTGGTGAAGAAGGTTGAAGTCACAGGATACAGGTGATGAGTACTTGTGTCCATCTGCCCCTCTGGCAGCCACTGCGCGATAGGAATGTGGGATCATACATAGTGCATTCATATAGTCAGAGTATTTCTCTTCAGAAAAGATTTGTTGTTTGTATGATATATTATATATATATATATAAAACAAGGAGATGAATGAAACTATTTTTTGTGTCAGCGTTTGTTGACTTAACCTCTCCTTTGTAATTTGATGGTGCTGCATTCATTGTTTTTTAAAATATTACCCTTTCCATATGTTTGCCAATACAGTATCAGTGTGATGTTTCTTGTAGACAAATTTTGAATTCCTGGTCTTCGTATTACCATAACACAATTTTTCTCTTTATAAAAATATTGCAAATTAGAGTTTTATTTGATGTGCTGGCTTCTGTAGATCATTTGAAACATTGCTGTAAGCTTTATTTCTGTTTTATTTTAGAATTCTATTTTACAAAAAGAGCTATAATGAAATACTCATCAGATCAGATTTTGAAAGCTTCTGGAAATACATGTTTGCTCAACCATCTGTTATTTGGCTTGTATACATATCATTTATAAAAGTATGTTGCTGTATTAATTACTTCTATTAAATTATTCTCTGGATAATTCTTTGAACTCTTCATCTTAAACAACTTTGTTTTGATCATGTATAATTTAATGCCAGTATTAAGTCATTAATGTTTGATATATCATGGGTTTTGTTAGTACCCATGTTGTGTTAATTAAAAATATCCCTTTACAAAGAGTAAAGTATGTTCCAGTAAAATGGAGTTTGAAGCTTTCAATTCATAGTTTTAGGAGAGAAATTATTATTGTTGTGGCTTTATATATTACGTTCAAGATGTACTATTTTACAATAAAATGTTATTAATTTGATTAGCATCAAATTGTTTTTTGGTATTATGTGTGTGTCCCTATAGAATTTAATTTTCATTGATACAGATCATTTACAGTACCACTGAATATTATTTAACTAAATAAATGAAAATATGTTCTCTGCAAGTCTTTACTAAATTGGTTATTTTTCAGCAGAGAATTTTTTTTGGAGAACCCTACCCTCAATATTGGCCAATCATGACTCAATCTTGAATTATTAAACTCTATGTAAATTTTCACAAGTAAATGTTTAATTTTTACTTGTAAAGTGTCCAATTTGTTGGTAATCCTTTACAATGTGTCATATTGCAACTCAAATTATTTTGCCAAAAAATTGCTTATACTGCCATTATCTGTTAATTGAAATTTAATGTTTCTAATGTTCTTTTTGCCTGTTTTTTTTTCTCTATCCATTGTATTATTTCTTGCAATCCTTGCATTTCTTTATTATGAATCCCTAATTGTTTTAGAGGGTTCAATATCCTAATCAAAATCTTTACATTGAAAGGATTTTGTGGTACCAACTAAATTTTGTTTTCTGTGCAAGGGAAAATCATGACAAACACCCCTTTGTACCTTTGTAAGAAAAAAAATTTAGTTAGTTATAATAACAACAAAATATTTAACAAATTTTATTTTCAAAAGATTGTAAAACTATAATTATTTAACAAATACATATAGTTATACATTTATTATTCCAAAAATATTGCCTATCGCATCTATTATAATTGATACAAATTTTAGATTAATAAGAACAAATAGTGTGCTGCAGTTTTTCTGTAATGAAATGATGACAGTGTGTGCGATGCGCTTACAGGAACTTCCCTTTCTATCCCTTGTCGTGTCCTGTCTTCTTATATCTGTCTCCTGCGGGTGCAGAACTGCTTATGTAATTTCATAATGTAAAAATTGTACAAATCTTCATCAACCTGAAAGAAAATGGGAGAAAAACCCGGATCAGGATGGGTTTAGAGATAATATGCACAACTGTGCCAAGGTTATGTTCCGATATAAAGAAACCACTATACTTATCAGTACTTTATACATGATAAGAAACAAAAGGCATACATTAAAATAATTTTGTATTTTAATAAATTAGTATTAAATGTTCTATAACAATTGCATGATGAAGGATAAAGGGAATTTACTTTGCTTAATATTAACTAGAATTAAAAAAATATACATACATATTCAATGGGGAAATTGGAAATCATATTTACTTCTTTTATTGAAATCAATAAATTCTTTATTATTAAAAACAATGGTGCAGTAGGATATTAGATCCCATTTACAGGAATATTAACAAATTCAATAAATAATTAAAAAATTATGACCTTTTATGGATGAACAATATTTTTTGTGGTGAGCTCACTGTTTTGATGTGGATTTTGACGTCATCTGGTGATCAAGTAACAACTAGCATAAATCCACGTCGAAATGTAGTGATCTCTTCACAAAAAAATAAAAATGTTATTTGTCCATAAAAGGTCATAAGTTTTTAATATTTATTTAATCAGATTACGTAATAGACTTTAATAGTAGTAGAATTAACTAATTCAAGTGACTGTTATTGATTGTAGTGGTAATAACCATTCTCTCTGATGATATTCTCATGGTTATTTTTTCTTAATATATCTATCACATTAATTTCTAATAAAGGTCAGGTCCCGATTTTAATGGGTTGTTTGTTTCTACTCCTGAAGTTTCTAGTTTCAATTTTTTCCTGGTTCTTTCATAATGAGAAGTTTTTGGGCATTTATCTCTCGTTTTGCATTTAATTGCAACAAAAGTATCATCAACTTATATCACTTTTTGAACATCCATGGCTGTGTGCGTGTGCTTGAAATCCGGAGTTTAAAATAGCTTGTAAATAAATTTGCCATAACATTATATTTCAGAAATCTCATGGCCAGACCGGTTTTTCATTACTTGAAATTCCCTTTGCATACACAATTGGGGTTGATGCGTCATTTTGACTACTACAACAAGAAATTCTTCTAAATTTGTGAATTTTAGCGAAGCGTGAATTCAACATGTGTGAATTACTGGGAAAAAGTGAGCAAACATCAGGCAAAACTAAAGCAGCTCATTTTTTATCAATCAATCTACAGAATTCTTTATGCTTAGTGCTACAAATTCGGGCAATTTGTGAAATTTGTCCATTCATTTTGTTAGTTTGGTGGCTGGTGTTGCTTATGATGGGGGTCTTATGAATTATGAGAGGACCATCGATTAAAATTTCTCTAATTTTAATCGATG
Source organism: Laupala kohalensis (assembly GCA_002313205.1). NCBI lineage: Eukaryota > Metazoa > Arthropoda > Insecta > Orthoptera > Trigonidiidae > Laupala > Laupala kohalensis. The sequence goes on along the minus strand of NNCF01126987.1, from coordinate 273,734 downwards.
ACCAATCGATATATAACCAAGTCTTATATTTTTTATGGAGATCCTATTCATTAAGTTGAGTCCTTACCCAGTGGTGCTAGTCAATCTGAATGCAACAATTTTGATATAACTACTTTCTTGTCTTTGCTTTTTAGTATTGAAATTAAGAGATTTGCTTGTTTTTGACATTGGAGTGAATTAAGACAATTTTGGCACTTATTTCATTCAAAATATCAGACATAATATTCTAGGTGTATGAAACGTTCCTGTACCTGCTACATATTGCTTTATCTGTCTACTGTAGCCCATACAAGGTGGACTCGTTTTAGAAACAAGATTTCTTCTAAAAAAATATTTTCCTTTATAATGAGATATATTATTTTTACACATGTATGAACTAAAATTTTCCTTTCCAACTCTAGCAAGCATTCGATGGGAATGTCATCTGCTGTTGAAACAAATCCCTGCTATGTGGATAACCCAGTGGTGGATGGACTTATGTCCTAATTTTTCTGTTTGTCTAATTTTCACTATTACTTCATGTACATTTCAAATATTGTCGAATTTTGAAACTCAAACAGCAGAATTTCATCTGGAAGTTTGTCCATCTACTGCGAATTTGTTTGCAAAGTGGATGTTGAGTTGAGTTCATATTACAAATGGAGAAAGGTTCCCAGAGATGTTTCAAAAGGGGAATGATATTAAAGGAAGTATTGTGTGTATTGTGTGGTGGCTTTAATGTATTATGTTAGAAAATATGAATTTTTTCAGCTTTGCTGCACCAACATTTTGATATATTTGACATTTTTTATGAAACCTTACTGGCTGAACTNTTTTGATATATTTGACATTTTTTATGAAACCTTACTGGCTGAACTCGTCCAGCCTTACCTGGAGAGTCTTCCTGACTGCTTCAGTTTGATAAATGGATGTCTCCACAGAAATAGTTCCTTTGCCTACTTACCTTACCAGCACCTACCTTCGATGAACTGCTATTACTCAGGGGGTTTCATAAAGGAAATTGTAAATTTTTGTTTGCAAGTGACTGATTACAGTTTAAAATAACATACCATTCCAGACAATTTCACAAAATTTGAAAGAAAAAAATCTTTTTCTTTCTAATACTCTTTTACACACACTACAGGTCACTTTCACTCACAAACAAATACATGTTCCAAGATTTTTTTGTGACGAATTAAAACTCAAATGAATTCTAGTGATATATTTATTCCATCGACCAGACAATTACACACGAATCTTCCACAAGGTGCAGACAGGGTGTTTCTAAACTAAAAAACATGGGGAATGACATTTATTTACACTGTACAATCATTTACGCCATAGTATTGAATATAAGGACAGATAAGGTTTTCACAACATGCACACCTAGTCACATTAGCTCTTGGCTTTCAGTTTCATAAACAGCAAGTTAATTCAGATAACTTAATTACAAACTTTTTGCTTCGCAGAAGCATTCTTCGATAAAACAATGAAAGAGAAAATTCTTCAGTATGAACACTACATCTCATACTCCTTTCTTCATAATAATATCCAAATCGGTGAGCCAACACATTAAGCGTTCCAAATAGCCACCGTCTAGTTGGAATGCCATCAGCAACATGGTCTGATATTTTATTCCTTGCTGTGAGTCCAGAAGAACTTTTAATTTCACGTCCCTTATAGACAGCCTATTCATTACACAAACACAAATATTAGTGCAAGAAACTTAATGTAAATTTCTCCATTGTTAGCCAAGCTTACTACTAATCAAAAACATTTCCAAAGGTACATACAGTGAAGTACTGAGTGTTCTAAATATGTTTATGTAATTCATGATGTCATCTAGACTTGAGAACGGTGAGGGAGTAATATTAAATATCAATCATCTATGTACTTACATTTTGACAAGTACCAAGCTCAAGAGATTCCACTCCATGGGCTTGAAGGTTATATTACTAGCACTTAATGTGAAAGAGCTTATCAGGTTCCGAATGTCTGTACTAATATCTCGAGATGTTAGGCCAAATGTGCGTAGTAGATCAGGTAATCTAAAATATGTTTAAAAACGAAAATATTATGGGACAAATTACATGGAACAAATTCCACTACAATTAACGTTCATTGTATAATCTAATTAAATAAATAATGGAAGATTTACGACCTTTCATGGACGAATAATATATACAACATTTTGACTTCGTTTTCGTAGTGAGATCCTTTCACAAAAAATATATAATTCATCCATAAAAGGTTGTAACTCTTTCATTATTTATTTAGGACAGGTTATTATTTAAACAATAAACAATCAATTAAATAGTAAAACATTCAATTGTCTACCCATATTTGTTTTTCTATTTCATCACCATTCCTATAACTATAGTTTATGATAAATTTCATAATAAATAAAAGCTTCTCATATCTCATTTAAGGAATTTACTCACACTCTTTTTAGGTTATCCAAAATGATTCTTCTCCTCAACGCATTTTGAGCATGTTGATCAACTAGAGGCAATACACAAGTGGGAGCGCTCTCTTCTGGGTTATTAATTTTTATGGTATCCGGAAATTCATAATTGAGTCTTCCTCCATAATAAGCTTGAATTCTTAGATTCATTTTTAAACTTTCTTCTTTTAAGATGTTGTAATCTGGCAATGGTTTTAATTCTCTTTCTTCCTTATCATAGTGATCTTCCTGAATTTCCATTAGATTCAATTTACGGCAAAGAGCTTCATATTTTTCTTGCATGACTGGATCCCAAGATGATTTTCCAACTGCCTTATAGTATTCTTTAATACATTCTCCTTTATCACACACCAAATCTTTCACTTTTTCTTCTCCAAATAAATAAATCATACTGTCAATGGTAAACCACTCATATAAACACTTTTCTACATGTATAACAGATGAAGTTTCTTCAGGGTGTTCATTACCCGCAGGTACATCTTTACATATTTCCTTCGACTTTTCTAACTGCCGTTTTTCAGCTTCAACTTCATTCATTTTGATTTCATCAGCACTTATGTGTCCCTTAGGTTCACTGATACTAGCAAGAGATTTTTTGTCATCCACTTCATTACGTGTATTGTTCTTAATGTTTCCGTCAGAATCAACCGTTTGAGGTATACATTTATCCTGTGAACTGAATTGTTCATTTTCAATTCCTATACTAGTCTCTTCCTTTATTGGAGTAATATTACCAGTTGGTGTGTTTTCAGATAACCGATTATTTTCTTTTTTTGTACCTGAAGATGAGTTTTCCCCAGACGTACTATTTCCAGTAATGTCAGATGTTTGATTATTTTTTGATTCTGACTTTTGTTTTTCCCTCAGTTCAATATCACTAACTCTCTTGGATAACTGTTTAATTGAATCTTGAGTGTAATCTGCAATGGACATAAATTTCTCCTCAGAATTCGATTTACCAAGTTCTGTTGTTAAATCACTTTTGAGTCCCAAATCTACTTCTTCACCTGCACCAGACCTGGATCATCATAATAATGTAATTAAGAAACAGAAAATGAAATAAAACTTAAGTGATCAGTTGACTGTATTGTAAATTGCAGTTTACTCACCCTTTGGAGTCTAAAGGCAATAATGTAAATTTGGGAATTTCTTCTTTATCTCTCATCCAAAGTGGGCTTGTCAAAAGTTGATCTTTCACAAATTTGCTGGCTTTATAGCACATATTACTACAAAAATTCTGTAATGGAAATGAATTAATGATTTTCAAAATTACCCATAATGACAGTTAAAATACCCAAGAAGAAATTGTACCAATTCATTCCAACCTTTCTCTCAGTTATATCATATACTTTATTATACTTTGTAGAAATTCTATATTGCTGACTAAGAACACCTTTCAAGGGTTGTGAACAGAGTGGATAGCCGCAAATTTTACATAATGCTCTCTCTTCAGTTATATCTTGAAAATGGCCAGCATCTACAAATTTAAGCTGGAACAGAAAGAATGACAAGTGTGTAGTAATAATTTATACAGTAGTCATTCAATCATAAATAAATAAATTATTCTAAACTTTTATTAATTATGCCTCTGTACTTTATAATCTAACTAAAACAAAAATATATTTCTTAAATATTTATTTTATTTATTTATGTCTTTTGGAGAGGTTCAGGTCATGAGACCTGCTCTTCCTCCTTACTGTTGGACTTGGGAGAGGGAATTAGAAAGGAGAGATGTAGGGTTGCAAGGGAACTTATGGTATCGAACTGACATTTGTCTTGAGTAAGTGAGGCCCTCAACTGAAAACCTCACCTAGTTTGGCCAAACAGGGTTTTAACCCGTGCTCTACCACTCAGCAGGATCATGAAAGTGAAGATGCTACCACCACTGTTGGTAATACAGACACTTGTAAAATTATTGAATTTTAATTACATGCATAACCAAAAGTTTCTCCTGCATATGCAATCAGTAATAAAACTTAGACAAATAGAAAAGCAATTCAAATATATATTTTTTCCTTTTTATATTGTATTGCTAAATATTTTCTCCCATGGTTAGCCTTTCATGCCATTTTTTTACTTTGCAATTTTACATGTTATTTTCTAATTCTGACCAGCACTAGTATAACAGACCAATGCCAATTCCTAAGCAACAAAGGAAAGATAAAAAGATATATATTGTATAGTTCTATAAATCTCTCATCTCTTTCAACCTATATGAGTATCGGCAGAGAAAATTGAAGAAGAATAATCCTATCAAAGAACACCAGAACTTGCTCAATGAAAGATGTAGTTAAAGGAAGTAATGACTTACTTGCTCAAGAAACCATTCTGTATCGATGTCAGGTTCTATCATAAATTCAACAATTTGCAGTGCTTTGGCATTGCATTCCCTCTTCTTCTTGATAATCGCTCCAAGTTGTTCCTTGCTAAAAATTGAGTGAGCCAAAACCTTAAGTAAACAAAAGTTATAAAATTCGGATGTATGCTATCTCGTCAATATCATTCTATACAGTTGTGGACTGCTTATTAAAATTAGGGAATAGAGGTGAACGACACATTACCTCAAGTCTTTGATCCGCCGCGGCAAGTCAGCTCTCTTCGAGAGTTTTTTCTTTAAAATATACGAGTTGTCACACATTTTGAAATGATAGTTTCGGGATATAACACTTTAAAACAGCTCGTTCTGTTTTTCTTATTTCAAAATCCACATTGGTTAGGAATGACCTGGGAATGACTGAAAATTATGGAGGTGAGGTGTTTTCTCACTACTAATTCTAAGCCTGAAAGCCAATTATCCCATTTATGAGTTCCAAATTCTCCTCATTCCCTTCTCTCGTATCTCACAAACGCGTATCGCGAAAATCGCCAAGATTTCCAACGACGTCGAGCAGAAGCAAGCAGAAGAAACCATGCCCTACTTTAATTGTATTTTAATGTTTCCTACGCACAGTTGTTGAAATTGTACTACTTTGCAGGTAATATCCTATTTAGTTGTTGGTAGCACTGTTTTATTAAAAGGAATGTCAAAGATGTACACTCCTTGACAGCGAAATTACTGTCATTGGGTGCAATTGGGTGAATGGTAGGTTTGATTCTAGTATTATTTGCCGTGATTTGCTGAGAAGATTTTATGTCGATGTGTACACATTGAAAGTCGTCCAGTTAACTGTATAATTTTCTTGGGGTATTACAATAACGCTGAATTAAGCCCTGGAGACTGACATGTCCACGTTCAGGCTGATATACCATTGTATGTTTAGTCCCCGACTGTACAAAGTCTACGGTGATGGAAGAGCTGAAGTAAGCATTACCCTCTTAAACACATTTTCACGAGATTGTCCATATTTTTTCTGAATAAATAATTTAATATTAATCTTATTTCAGGGGTTGTACGAACCGGGACATTTGGAGAAATGGGGTGATCAAATCATAAGTATTGTAAGAAATGTTATTTCATAAAAATATATTTTACCAGTCAATTTCCTATCTTTTATGTAGTTAATCTACATTCCCTTTTCAGGTTTATTTCTTCTGGAATGTTGGTTTCTATGCATCTCCTATTATTGCAACTGTCATGTACAAAAGAGGCTACATGCTTTGGGACAGTGCGATTTTGACTGGAAGATGTATAACAGGAATGGGACTTGTTCTAGCATTTTCACTAGTTGTCCGTGGACTTGGAAGAGCCAGCACTCCTCAATATATTCAGTTCTTGCGTACGTTAGACTTTGCTAAAAGAGATTTGAAAAATTCAAAGGTTAGTTTTTCAGTCAATTTTCCACTTAGTAATATGAAATGTTTCATAAATTAAAAACTACCTTTTTTCAGAAATCCCTATCACACTATGACTTTGATTTTGATGGATGGCCAGTTGAATTTAAGTGGAATGATGTAGAAGGGTAAGTAAAAAGAAAGTAAAATCAAGAAATTTTGTTCACAAGGAAATGTATTTCATATTATCTGCTATAAACGTTTAATGTTTTGTTACATCATGCTAATTTTATTCTTGAAGTTTAATTTCTATGTATCTACCTCACATAGTTTCTGTGCAAGAAGATGAATCTGATAAATTTTCTGTTAGTTGATCTATTTATTTTGGATTAGATTCCTACACTCTGATACTGGAAATAAAATTTGAGAGATTCTTATGATTTAATGTTTCAGTATTATTTAATATTTATTACTACATGTCAAATGATAGTAATCGTATTCTAACCCACTAAACCTCCTTTAACGATCTGAGGATTTTTTTAGAAATATACATGTACTATTTATACTATTAAAAATTGTTTCCAGACTGTTTATTCTAATTTTCATTCCAGTGATGCCAAGAAGGAGCGTAAGTATATTGATAGATTTCCGTTTCGTCGTACATCTTTGGATGCTCTCTTTACCGCACCCTGTAACATACTGACTTACATAGTGGCCCATACATTTGGCTTGAAACTGATGTATCCAGGATCAATGACTTTGTGGAACTACATGTTTTGTAAGTAGTTTTTGTGAATTAATTTGTAACTTTTCAAAACTCGTGCCATTAACAATTCTTTTTTTCAATAACAAAAAATTATGTTATAGTTCCTGTACTACTTCAAGGGCGTAGTAAATTAATATCGGAGAATGATGGTGATAGGTACAAATTGTATGCAAGAGATGGGAATGATATAGATACTATGTTCATAGATAGAAGAGAAAAGCAAGTATTTTGATAATATTATGGTCCTTCTTCTGTTTTATTTATTTGTTCTAAAAATTTCTGTAAATAGTTCATCCTGCAGTTCTAAAAATGTTTTAGGTTTAACTGTTCTCTTTTCACGTAAGAATCAGCATATCTTTCATTGTTTTGATATTAATTTTCAATTAACCCTTTATATAGAATAATTAACTGAAACAATATATAATTAATATATGTAATTTTTATGTTTAGACATGTAAACGGCAGTACTTTGGTGGTGTGTTCTGAAGGAAATGCTGGATTTTATGAAATTGGAATTATGAGTACACCAATTGAATGCGGATACTCTGTTTTAGGGTGGAATCATCCTGGATTTGGTGGCAGCACTGTAAGTATATGTCCAAGTGAACATTTCTGTTGTGAAGTTCTTTCTATTTCAGTTTTACATTTTCCTCGAGTTTTGAAGATTTAATATAGTTAATTGAAAGTTTGCTTTATTTGTGTAGTACTGTTTGAAATTAACTGCTAATAAATTTGTTTGTATGGTTATGTAAATGGGTGAAGAAAAATCGTTCCATGCATGTAAAGTATCTGAATGTTATAGTGTCGAAACAACAGAAAATGTGAACTGTTAATNTTTTGAGTATGTACGATAGTTAAGTATTTTGATTGTAAATTTAATCTATGATGAATTATCTAACCATCAGACCTACGCACGGATTTTATAATCCCCTGTAGGTTGAGGTACTCCATCTATTGGACCTTGTAAAACTGTAATCTGAAATAAAATACTAAAATACTAAAAATACTAATTCTTTTTGGATGAAATTGAGGAGAATCTATTCTCAAAATTTTGGAATAAGTTTCTTGTTGTTTGTGTACTTGAGTTTATAGAATATGTAGAATACATATCTATATTCGCATCCATAATTTACATTGCGAGGAGAAATAAAATTTTTTTAAAGTTGATGTAGGTATCAATATTTTTGCACAGAACAGTTCTAAAACTTCTATTTAAAGTTTTCATTTGTTGTGTTTGCAAGCGCTCTGGAAAAGGTATTTGTAGTTAGGTGTCCTTTTTTTATGGTTTTCCATAACATAATTAAGAGTGCATTATGTGTGTTTGGGTCCTGACAGCCCATTTTAAATTGCTTTTTCATTTTGGAACTGATGATGAGTATGTAGGACTCAAGTGTTCTTCAGTGGTTGTTGTGCAAATATCCTTTAGCAGGAAAGAAAAAAATATTATTCTGACAATGTCTAGCTTAGGATTGCTTGTAGCAAATGGTACACTTGTTAATGTGCTCTGTTCATTTTCAAGTTTAAATTTTCTGGGAGCATAAACGTAAAGCATTACCAATTTGCTTGCAGTATTTCTTTCAAATTTTTGTAGTTCTCGTTGTTGTAGTACTCATTGAAATAGTTTCTGAAATTCGTCTCCCTGGCATCAGTAAGCTAAAAATTTTCAATAGTATTGACTAAAATTCTTATTTTATTGTAACAATTAATTATCTCTCTAGAAACACCCGATTCATTTATAGTTGTCGGCTTTCTTGTTTCGCATCTCCTATTGTTCCAAGTTATTGACCAAGTCACAACAATGGACACCATCGCCTTCCTTAATGCATTCAAAATTGATCTCCAGAAGGTATACGAACACTAAGTGCAATATAACAATACCTGTTTCAGTGCCCTGGAGGAGGTCAATAAAAACACTAACACCGGTTGGACATCATTTAGGAATATTCACCGACCTTCCAACTGCTGTCGCCCGGTTCCATAAAAAACACATGCACTACCTCATCTCTTGACACAAAATAGGTTTAGTGTGTTAGAGAACGTGTCAAATTTCCCTCCTATACCCCCCCTACTCCTTTCACCCCACTTCCTTCATGTAACGTTCTAATTTTAGCCGATTCCCATGACCACCAAATGTCCTCCATTATGAGTTTAATTGTTCCCAACCACTTCTCTCTATGACTGGTTTATTCAAACTAAACGCTCGTTTGGCTGAAGTTATCAGAGAACTGGACACTCACATGGAAAAAATCTCAGAGCGGGACACCATAATAATTGTTGGTGGACAGAATGACAAATTTCAACTAGTGAACATTTACAGAAACTCAAAAAGCCTCCCAATGCACTAACATTGTACTTTCTAGCCTGCCTCCACGCTTCAACATGCCACACCTGAACAACGAAATTAACAACGCAAACATCACCCTAAGAAAGCACCTGGCAGACACAGACATCATATTTGTTGATCTACAACATCACCTTTCTGCCAAGGATTTTACCCGGCACAGCCTTCATCAGATACAGTGTGGGAAACAATGCTTCGCTTCTCTCTCAGCTACATACCTTACCTCACCTCCTCCAAATCCACTATTGTCGTATTTGTAAATGGGAAATGTAGCGTGCCATTGAAGCTTATCTACATGGAGCGATAGGAGTCAGGAGTTGGGTGGTAGGTCATCGTTAGTAGGTGGGCCGCTTAGCTGGGTTTACCAACAACTTGGCTCACATGGAGGGGTTAGTAGAAGTAGTTAGTAATAGCTGGATAGAGGAAGGATTGCTTTTCAGTAGTCACAGCTATATGAACTGGGACATTAATGTGAAAAGCTACAAATTTTCTGGCCCCATCCGGGATGACTTGATGATGAGCGACAACCTGTGCCACCACTGGGGCTACACCCCTATTGCTACCTCATCACTTTCTCCATCTCCCCCCACTCTGATTTCTTCTCCAGTTCCTGACCTGTCTCCATCCCTTATCTCACCTCTCCTGTCCAAATCTGTTTCATCTGCCCCATTCACGACTTTCCGCCCCCAAACACAGTTATAACGCGTGACCGAATGTTCGATGTATCCCTCGAAGATGACAATTAAATTTAAATTCTCCTCCCTCAAGGAAATAAAATAAATATCTTTCATCATAATGTTTAGTCGCTTTCCAACAAAGTGACAGATATTGAAATTCTTTTACAAGATTATCCAATTGATTTTTTATGCCTAAAAGAGCATTGGCTTTCTGATAATGACATCAAAAGTACTTTTATTCCAAATTATTCTTTAATTAGTTTTTGCTGTTGGCAAAATTTCAAAGGAATCATCCTCACAGCGGTATGCATATCTACGTTAGAAATGACATTTTATCCTACGCACTGTTAGGTTACAGGAAATTCTTTTTGGATGGTATTTTCGAACTCTCTGCAGTTCATTTGACCAATAAAGACATTGTAGTTTTGTGTATTTATACACCTCAAAATCAGATCTTGATTTTTTTTCTGAATTTCGAAATTGTACATCTAATCGAATTTCGAAATCTAACACAGAAATATACGAAATCTATTGTTATCTGTGGCAATTTCAATATCGATTTCCTCAGTGAATCAGATTCTGCACTCAATCCCAAGAATCGGTTCAATCAATCTTGTTACTACATTAATTCATCTCAAACATTGCTGGACCAGATAATTGTCAACAATAGACTCATGTATACTTCTCAAGTATTTCACGCGGTATATAGTGACCACTTTGCCCAAATATTGACTATTAAAGATCGTCAAATCCTCTACAAGATTACTAGATATTTTAACAAAAGAAATTTAACAATTAAAAAAAAACTTTTTACATTAGGAAACGTGGGACGACGTAAATTGTGAAAACGCCAATGATTAATTCAATGTATTTTCTTCAATATTCTTGAAGTATTACAACTCTTGCTTTCCTATAAAATGCCAGTTAGTTGAAGTAAACAATCCATAAATATAAATCCATTCTTAGAAAAGTGGTGTATCCAGCTGAAGTGATGGAAAATGACTTGACAGATAATAGAATCGAACAACCGGACCAAAACCATGTTGAATAGTGTAAAAAGTTACACATCCCCTTCAGATATCGCTGTGAAAACATTTCCCTACTAGATGTTGGCAAAATTGTATCAAATCCATCGGAAATCACAAATTTGTTTAATTCTTATTTCCCAATATAAGCAAAATATTGAAATCAGTAACTCAAACCAATGTCAACCAAATACATCCACACATATACCGCATTCTTCCAAGACTAACGCTAGTGAAGTTGTAAGTGTCATCAGTTTAAAAAAACAATTTTCAGGAGGGATAGATGATATACCTGAATTTATAGTAAAATCTTCCTCAGCATTATATTCAATCCACTCACTCATATTTTCAGTAGCTCATTGTCAGAAGGTGTGTTTCCTGACATATTTAAGAAAGTTAAAGTGAAACCATTACACGAGAAAGGAAGTAAACTTGATGTAGGAAACTATCGACCTACTTTCTCAAAAATCATGAAAAAACTCTTCTATAAGAGACTTTTAACTTCTTACCGCATAATATTTTCTCAAACAATCAGCACAGTTTCAGGAAATCCCTTTTAACTAACAGCGCCATATTTTCTTTTCTACATTATGTAAGCAATTCTCTTGACCATGAAGATAATCCACAAGGAATTTTTCTTGATTTATCAAAAGCATTTGATGTAATTGATCACGAAATTCTTCCTACCTCAAAACTGCACTCATACGGCATTAGTAATCTCAAAACTGCACTCATACGGCATTAGTGAATTGACACATCACTGACTAACTTCCTATTTGAAAGAATGGCATCAAAAAGTTGAAATTTCCCATTTTGAAAATGAAGTATGTCAACATTACCTTTCAGAAACAAAAACACTTACTTGCAGAGTTCCTCTAGATTCAATTTTAGACCCCATCCTCTTTTTATTGTAAGTAAATGATGTGTCATCCACTACACCTGATTGCAAAATGGTTCTCTTTGCTGATGACACAAATCTACTATGTAAACATGCCAATGTCGTGAGGTGGACTCAAATGTCCCGTGCATCAAATGCGCTTACCTAAACGACACAGAACTACTGACTGAGCGTAGGCTACAATATAAATACGTGAGACATCAGCGCTCGGGCTCTCGAGGAGAGAGGGAGAGAGATATGTGACTCCACTCTGCCTTGTTGGTTAGAATTGACCCAACGGTCTCTACCGATTTCCTACAACACTCCTCAGTCAGACTAGACTCCACGGTCTCTGCCGAATTCTTCCTACCTCGTTTCCTTTTCGGCCTGAACTGACATCAATTGTCTCAGTCGAACCTACTTTCTGCCGTTACCTATACTCAAGTCACAACTTAACAATATTGTACAAGAGTAGCCATTGCATTCTGGGTGAGGTGGGGTAATAAAAGCTATGTCTGTCAATGTTGAGAATGAGGCTGTTATTACTCCTATTATCCTGTCGCTAGTTCTTTAAGATTAGGGCATCCCCCACCTCATTTCTTGCCAGCCCCCCTTAAAGTCAGACGACACAGGTTCTCCCCCTCTAACGTGGGAAGCCGCTGCCGCCCCAACGCCAGTGTACAAAAAGTTCTATCTAACCTATCATCTTGGTTTCATTCGAATCGTCTCATCGTTAATACTGATAAAATATTATCCATGTCATTTCACAATAGTGTAATGAAATCTCTTCCTCCTACATCCCTGTCAATAAACGGAACCCAAATAAAAAGTCAAGATAACAAAATTTTTAGGGCTTCATATTCAGGGCAACCTAAAATGGTATTGCCATATTGATAATCTGAATTCCCAATGAAGCAAACTGTGCTATTCATTCCAAATTTTAGTCAACATGTTTCTCGCTGCACGTATTTTGCAAATGTTTATTCTCATTTACGGTATAGCATTATCTTCTGGGCCAATCTACTCACAGCATTCAGACTTTTAGAAACCAAAAGAGAATAGTTAGGATTATATGTACATCTCGCCCCCGAAATTCATGTAAACTTTTATTTAGAAAATTAAATGTTCTCGCTCTCTCCCTTGCATATACATTTATGAAGTGATCATGTTTATTAAGACAGAACTATTAAAACCCCACCTCTGCTTTAGAAGAAATTGCCAAAGAGGCACATATCATTTGGGAATAATTTTTTATAATTCCCTTTCCAAAAATATAAAAGATATAAATATAAAAAGGTTAAAAGTTTTCTAATGTGCTGTTGTTTCTATAATGTGAAAGAATTTACAGATTTTAATAAAAAAAGTTATTGAGAGTTTCAATTTTCCCATAAATATTGTTTTCCACATGACTTGAAGTGATGTTAATATCTCTCATACTTTATCACTCCATTGTTATAGTACTTTAGAAACTGATTAAATTCCATTTTTCATGTATATTGTTTTTGCTCCTTTTTGTTTTTAATAGTTTATTTCTAACTGTTCGTAACCTTGGCATGGTTGTGTACATTATCTATGTAGCCCCATCCTGAACCGGGTTTTTCTCCAGTTTTCTCTGGGTAGTGGCAGATTTACCTTGGGTTAAGTAATTTCTTTTATAAAAATTAAATCCGCCATTGCCCATGGGCCCTTGATTGGAATTGATGGGAGGGTCCCTTGCTTGTTTCCAGAGAGTAACTTAGTTTATTGCCCCCCACGTGGTCATACACAGTTTGTAATGGCTTTTTTGACAATAAAGTTTATTTATTATTTCTTTATTGACCTATCATCATTATCATTAAATTTTGGAACACTACTATCAATACATGATATTGAACCTAAGTTAAAAACAAAATTAGTGGAATCTTTACTCTGGTCATTTGAAAATGGTTACACCATTCACCATAATCTAAATAATATGAAATTTTTTGCTTTGTATTGCCTTAAATTGTTAAGTATTATATGTAAGAATAAATCAATATAGCTAATTATGGTAATGTGTTCTCAAAATAGAGTATTGTTTCCTCTTTATATATTGGTTTTAAATATTTTTTAAAAGCTTAAAAAACTTACTGTTTGTTTGTTATCTATACTCTAGTCATGTTAAAATTAATGACTTAAAATAGTAGAAAACTTCTTCATTGTTGTTATCCTTTCTTGTATTTTCTGTTCTATAGGGAAAGCCATTTCCTCCTCAAGAACTGAATGCAATGGACTGTGTAATGCAATTTGCTATTCATTCCTTGGGGTTTCAACCACACAACATAATTTTATTTGGTTGGAGTATTGGAGGTTTTCCTACAACCTGGGCTGCCATGAATTATCCTGAAGTAAAAGGTGTTGTAAGTATTCATTATAATCTATGTATTGTGCTTAATTTAACCCTCTGTGTGAACTTTGAACTGCTGAGGTTTTGAGCAGGGGTTTATCTTGTCAGATATGTTAGTTCGATACATCCCAATATTTTGGCATCACCTCATCTCCTTCAAAAATATGATTAGGTGGAAGTATTAAGTTCTCACCTCTTATTAAAAAAATTGAGTAAATACATTTTTTCCTATTTTCAGAAATTAAGCAGATGTAATTTTTTTTCTGGGGCTTTAGGGCTCGTCAATGTCAGGGTCATTAGAGCCCTTTGCAGGTGTAATGTTGAAAAAAATTTCAACGTAAAATTCAATATTGATGATGTAAATTACTTCGGGAATTAACAATAAATTATTGTAATGATTTGTCATCCACACACTCCTCTTACTTTTTTTAATACGGGACTAGTTTCGGAAGCTGTTGATTCCATCCTCAGCTTCTGCTGACAGTCGACAGAATTACAATAATTTTTTATATCATTACAATAATTTATGTCATTACAATGATTTATTCAATATTTGTGTGTATTAAATGGAAAGGAAATATGTAATCCACTTACTTTTTTTAAACTCTAATATTATATTGTTCTTTTTGTCTTGCTTTACTGTGCTATTATTTGTTTCAATTGTATTCTAATAGAATGCTTCTTATTACTAGATTCTTGATGCTACTTTTGATGATGTCATGCCTCTTGCTGTTACACGGATGCCTGGTGTTTTGGAGCCTATCATCAGAAGAACCATTAGAGAGTATATGAATTTAAATAATTCAGAACAATTGATCAGATATCCCGGTCCAGTTCGAATTGTGAGGAGAACGGAAGATGACGTCATTTGTACAGAGTAAGTAGCTATGTAAAACTTGTTACGTGACTAGCAGTATACCCTTTTCTTTACTTGCATTAATTTTCAGATTATTATTCAAATAATTCTTTTTAATTGATGATATCTTCATTAATGTATGTGTATAATTTAATAAGTATCCTTAATCCTTTCTATTTACCACATTTTCCTGAGTGTAGTCTCCCCCCTTTTTTTCTAAACAATTCACCCAAAAATTTGTGGGGAATGATATTTGGAGTTTAGACCAGGAAAACTGCTGATTCAAAGTTTCGTGGGTGAAAACAAGTTAAGCGAACACAAGCTGTATACGTAACGTTACACAAAGAACATCTATTGATGATGGTGGGATTTGACGCTCATTCGAAGTGAAAACCAAACTGGTCCATATTGTTTAGGAATGATCGATTACGACCATGACACGATTTTGTTGAGTGACAGGGATCTTTGACCCAACTAAAATTGGGTGATTGCAAATGCTTCGACGCCAACTTCAAACTGCAAGTTCCAAATTGTACTCAGACATGTGGAAATAAAGCAGCGGCATGTGAATTTGAAGTAGAGCTGAAGTCCATGTGGATCTGACGATTTCAAGAGTAAAAATTGAACTGCACCAGTTAGCTATTCATTTTTAAGTCATTATGATTATACTTCCCCGAGCCAACCATTTCACATGGAATTTTGAATGAGCATTTCCATTCAAACACTTTGATTTTTAACTCAACTTCATTTTTAACTAAATTTTACCTCTGAAAATATTTGTGTAAAGACTGTACTAATAATAAGAGGGGGACTATATTTGTGTAAAGACTGTACTAATAATACAAAAGAAACTGTTTACTGATGTGTATGAATTTTATCATCAAGAGAAATAGCCTTGAGTATCTTGTAGTGTTTTGAATATCCTTTCTTAAATCCCTGTTGATATCTAGTTAAAATACGCTTCCTTCGTGTAGGTGTGTAATGTTCATAAGTATTGTAAATGCCTTCTTTTCACTGATATGATAAAAGAGAAAGTTAAATTTTTAGAAGTCAGAAACATATAGCCCATTTTTTCCCTATAATTTGAAAATTGCATATGGTTGAATTTTTCTGGTGAGTTTTTAAAATTTTCAATTTTGAATGACTTTTGGTACATGTTTCTGCTAATTAGTTTTAAAAATATTTTAAAGGAAATATACTTGGGTGATAAGATAACAAGGTTTCGGGAAGTGTGATTTTTTTAAATTTTTGCTAATTATAATAAGTTAAGATGTAATTATATTTCTGGTTTGTAAATGTCCTATTTTTGTAAATTATAATGAATGGTAAATCTTATCACAATGACAAATCATCTGTGAGGACAGTGGTTAGTGTCTGCTAATCATAATATTTTCCTTTAACATGAAATGCTTCAAAATCATTTTGATGTTTAAGTTTGTTAGCATCTTGATATTAACAGATAGAAAATTCATTGTATGGAAGTTATGAATATATCATTATGTTTAAATTTGTTTCTTAAATTGAAGACAAATTTTTAATTATTAAGTATGTGGTTAATGTATTGAGGGTTTAATGTTCTGATGAGTAATCATTTAGATAAAACAATTTTTAAAACATTTTTTTTTTTTGTGTGTGTGAGGAACCTATTACCTAAAATTTGAGATCCTGATGTTGTTGACTCCCTTTAGTCATACTCTTTATTGGTCTACAAGAAAAGAAAATATTTAGCTGAAATCAATATTTTTGTTGTCTTAATTTTACATTATGTTATCTAAAATTGTTTCTATTTCTCCAAGAAACTGAATGAAATGTCAAGGAAATTTTCTTTTCATTTAATATTACATGAATAATTAACTTACTGATAAAATATTAATTAAATGATGTCGACCGCACTTGACACTTGGATAAATTATCCAGGACTTGTTTCAAGAACTGTTTGCTCCATTTTCTATTCTTATCTACTGATCTCATATGCTTCCAATGTCAAATGGATGTAAAAGTTTTGAAATTAACTTATTTGTTATATACCATCATTCTAGAAATAAGGTGAAATTAAACTTTCTTCCAAATTTGTTTTGTTTGTTATGATTACATTATGAGGTTCTTATGGAAACCTGTCAAAATAATAATCCTAATACAATTCAATTCACTTGAACCATAATACAGTGTACATAAGTTGTACAAAGTCATTCTGTAGAGATGAACAAGTCATCTGTGCACAGAAGATACAAGTACTAAAAATAAGTAAGGATATAATATGAATTAAAACTATGTATTGGCGTGTATCAGTGAATTAATACAGATATACAACATTTATATTACTAAAATGTAAATAATAAAATTTATAATCAGTATAGCAATTTAATTTTTTTTTTAGTGGGGCTTTAGGGCTTTTAAAATAGACATTGATAACTATTCTTCAATATTAATCAAGGCTGGCCACTGCCCACGCTTTTGTTTAATGCACTTATTGCTGTAATTGAGAGTTTTGAGATTTAGTGGCAAATGACCATAGTATTTACAAGCAATCATTAAATGGCTATTTTTGTTATTGTTTTAGTATGTTTAGGGATATTATTCCATTTCTAGTAGAAACTGTAGAGTCAGTAAATTTGTTACTTAATACATTATAATTATATAACATACTTTCAAGTATAAATACTTTTCTTGTGCTCAGATTGATATTGGGAGCTATGTTTATTATTTTTAATATTTTTGTTTGTAAATTTTGGAGTTTTCCAAGTTCAGTTGAATAAGCTCTGCCCCGGGGCTAATAGTATCCCATAGGTGGCAATACTATTGTATAATGCATGGTATAATATGAGAAATGATTTGGGATTTAGGAGGATTCTCAATGTTTTGAAAATGTATACATAATATTTCAATCGGTTTATGAGTTTATTAATATGTATATCTTAAATGTTGGTCCAAATCTTGCATGGTCTACAACATTGAAAGCCTTTGATAAATCAAGGAAAGTGGCAATGGTAGGAGTAGATATTTCAAGATTTTCAATTATTTTGCTAGAGACTAGTCGAAGGGCATCTTTGGTTCCTTTTCCTTCACAAGTCCATTAGAGGGATTGAATTTTCCTAGAATATTATTAGAATGCTGTTAGTCTTTAGCTGGTGGTATTCTCAGAAAATCAAGAATTATTGATGGTAGTGGATACTCAATTGTTTCAATATTCTTAGCCTTTTTTTTCTCAATATGGGACATTTCTGTGTGTCATTCGCCATGTGGTCCATGTTGTATTTACTGTTAATTTTGTTTTGTTTTGTGGGGCTTTAGGGCTCGCCAACGTCAAGGTCATTAGAGCCCTTAAATTTGTTATTAGCATAACAACGATTGACACACAGAGGGGTGGATTTATTAGTGCAGTGAGTTCCAGTGTAAACTCCAGCACAGATGTAACATGCCTCTGCATTAGAGCAATTTTATAGAATGTGTCCAAATCTGCCACTCCCCGCAGGGCGCTCAGTTTCGACTGAGTATGGGTTTGGCGAACCCATGGCCTCGAGCGGGGACTGGTACTGCGCCACTAGTCCTCGGACACCGTAAACTTTGGGCATACTTCAGCGAACACCGTTGGGGAAAAGTTGTGTTGCAAAGAGCGGAGATCTTGCCTTCATCGGCCGGATCGCGAGGAAAGATTAAACCTCTAAAAAAAAAGAAACCCTCAACCTCAAGGTTTGTTACGCGCCGATGAATGGGTGTTGAGCGTAAACACTCGCTGGCGGACAATCTCTGTGGCAACTGCCGCACCTCAGTTGTATAAGGCTTAGTGGCGTGATACGGGGGCTCCACGTCACCAGACAGCTTTTCCCCCGAACTCGTGGGACAAAATCACAGAAGTTTTAATTGTCTCACCTTACGGAGTGGGTGGACCGCAAGGCGTGTTACACCGCAAACTACTTCGAAGCGACAGAAGGTTCACAGCCCTCCCGCTTCCGAAAATAGTAAAGAATTACAGAGCATTCCTTACGAGAATGCTTTTATTTTAATGACCAGAATCAATGGAAGTTTCGAAAAGGTTTTACCCTTTTATATCTTCAAGGGTTTAGAAGGTCTTGTTGGCTCTCTAAAGAGCATTAAGCGATTGAGAAACGTAGCGATGCTGCTTGAAACGAAAACAGGCAAGGAAGCTTTCCCGAATGCAAGCCTCAAAGATGGATTCTCAGAAAGGCTCACTGTACCGTTCTCTGGCTGTCGTTTAAGAGAAACGGGAAGTGTCAAAGAGAGGGTCGACAAACTGACCCAGGTGATTCATCACACCGCTGAAGAATCCATTCCGAAAACATTTGTTTCCGCGAAGACCTCATGTCGCCTGGTGGAATGACGCATGTCATTCCGCCATTCGGATGAGGTGAAGAGCATTGCGGAAATTTAAGGTTAGTCCATCTCCGGAAAACCTCGCCGGATATCGGATTGCTAGAGCAAAATCGCGCAGAACCATCAGAGAATCCAGATCCACCTCCTGGAAAGAGTTTCTAAATACCATTAAGAGAACAACGTCATCCACTAAAGTAAGGGAGTCAATCCGAAAGATATCTGGAAGGTATTCTCGAGTCCCAATATCTGGACTCAATTATCAGGGTCAGGTTCTCACCGACAACAGAGAAATTGCAACAGTGTTGGCTAAATACTTTGCTGATCTAATATCTATAGCAAACTGCGATCCTGATTTCGCGAGGAAAAAGGGAAATAACAGAGAGCACTTCCTTTGACTTCCGTTCCACCAACTGGGAACCCTACAACTCTCCCTTTTCTATGTAGGAACTTTAGTCAGCTCTAGCGACAGCCTACGACACTGCTCCTGACCCTGATTCCATTCACTATGAAATGCTCAGACAACTCAGTCTAGAATCGAAAGAATACCTTCTAGATGTCTTTATCCTTTCATGGTCCGAGGGAGTATTTCGTAATTCGTGGAAGAAAGCAACGCTAATCCCCCTACTAAAACCCGGAAAGGACAAGACAGCCGTAAGTAGTTATCGTAGCATTGCCTTGACGAGTTGCATTGGTAAAATTCTGGAGAGAATTACCAAACGACGTCTCGTCTGGTATCTTGAAAGGCATAACCTGCTGAGTCGATCTCAGTGTGGTTTCAGGAAATTCCATTCAACCATTGGCAATTTACTTCTCCTGGAAAAAGCAATTCAAGATGCTTTCGTCCGAAGACATGTCGGAATATTTTTTGACATTGAGAAGGCTTATGATACTACTTTGCGTCATGGCATTTTAAAACAACTATATGCATGGGGTTTTAGAGGACATCTTCCTCTAATGTTACAGTCCTTTTTGGATCAACGTTCCTTCAGCTACAGAATTGGAAGAGACACTTCGGATCTCCTCCTTCAAGAGAACGGTGTTCCTCAGGACTCAGTGTCTTTTCAGTAGGAGACCAAGCCTCCTGCCAGAACCTCCTCACTCTGGGGGACAACGTTCTAAAATTCTATCCTTCTGTAAAATTCTTAGGTCTAATCTTCGATCAGAGACTGAATTGGATTGAACATCTTACAGACGTAAGAACGAGAACATTAAAGTCTCTGAATCTATTGAAGTGCCTGAGTATCAGGGAATGGGGCGCTGATCGCTCATCCTTGCTCCAGTTTTATCGAGCATTCATAGGATCTCGGCTCAGATATGGCTGCATTGTATATAGCTCTGCTCGTGGAAGCTATTTAAAGAAGTTGGATAGTGTCCATCATGCAGGAATCCGACTAGTCTCTGGAGCCTACCGTACTAGTCCCATTCCGAGTTTGTATGCCGAGAGTGGCGAACCATATCTTTTTTTACCTCCGGCGGCAACTACTCATGCTACGACACTTTTGCCATGTGCGTACTTTACCCGACAATCTGGTACACAACGCAGTATTTCATCCTTCCTCTTCTTCCATCCGTTTCTACAACAACAGACCGAGATCAACCAAACCATGTGTATATCACTCCAAACAAATTTTGGAAACCTTGATTATACACATTGTAACGTCTTAAATCAAGGTTTCAGTGAGACTCCACCTTGGGCTTTGCACAAGCCGAAGATTAATTTCGATCGTCTGCATCATGACAAGAACACTCCAACTGCGATGTTGAGGGTACACTTCCACCTAATCCTCGACAAACAGCGGTTCTATATACCTGAGTTTACTGACGGGTCGAAGCAGGCCGGTGGTGTCGGCTGCTCCGTGGTGTTCCCCCGTAAGACCTGTTGCTACCGTCTTGGCGACTTGTGCAGCGTTTACACCGCTGAGTGTTACGCCATGTTGAGGGCACTGCGATCAAATGACGGATCAAATTTCCTGATTTGCCCTGGTACCCTTCAAGCAATTCAGACTATGTATCCAGCTGATAAGCTGATCCAGAACATCCAGGATATGCGTTTCTCCCTCCAAAGTGACGGAAGGAACATAATGCTTTGCTGGATTCCCGCACACTTGGGAATCAGAGGAAATGAAGAAGCAGATGTTTCGGCGAAGGCGGCATGCCTCAAGAATCGCGTGGATTTCTTCACTATTCCAAAAAGGGATCTCCTAAATTCCATCAAGACAAGGATTCTGAGTGAACGGAAAAATGAGTGGTTGGCCGTTGAAGGGAATAAGCTCCGACTTTTCAAATCCTCTGTTAAGTCATGGAGCAGTTCCTATAGGTCAGCCAGGCGCACCGAGGTCTTGCTGACCCGCCTGCACATAGGACATTGTCCTCTCACTCATCGGTATCTCTCGCTACTTGACCCCCCAGCGGACTCATATCTAGTAAGTACGTGTTTGGCAAACACGGGGCCCCGATGTGTTGTAGATCAGGAGGGTTTTTAGTGCGTAGGGTTGAATCATTCGACGAGTCCCACACGCGGGGAGTCATATTTGCTCTCCCTAGTGCGTAACTGCATTTTCCCTACCTGTACAAGTTTTTCGGGCTCCAATGAGTTTTGATGTCGACATGAACCGTAAAGACCCACAAAAAAAGGGGGAGCCCCGAGCTGAGTCTGGCATTACTTCCACTTACTTGTGTAAGGCTCCTTCCTTTCTCTTTCCTGACCTTCCTTGGTCACCTCTTGTTCTTTTTGATCCCGTCGCTACGGTATCTTTCATTTTACTCTTTCTAGAGAGAGAGAGAGATGTTTTGAGATATGTTGATTTTTGAGTTGTAATTCAGGAGGGTTTTTAGTGGGTATGGTGGAGTCATTCGGCAAGTCCCACACACGGGGAGAGTCATGTTGGCTCTCCCTAGTGCTTAACTGCATTTTCTCTACCTGTGAAAGTTTTTATGGTTCTAATGACCTCGATGTCGACCAGCCATAAAGTCCCACAAAATAAAAAATTCTTGCTACTTGATGATGAACCCGTTTGTGATGATTGTAGTGCTTCTCTGACAGTGTGTCACCTACTAACTTGATTGCAGAAAATACACAATAATATAGAGACAAATTGGTCTGGCTGCAGATTTACCAACAATTCTCAGAAATGAGGCGGATGATGTTAACAACCTATTGAATTTTATAAATAGATCAGGGCTCTTCCCACAAGTTCTCGGGAGGGTTTAAATTTGCATTCCCTTTCTTCTTTCCTTTTATTCTTCCTTTGCGTAGTTTGAAAATTATAATTTTCAGAATTTATTTCATTTTTGATATAGTATGTTGGGCAACTGTTTCCTTTTCTTTCCTCTCTACTCTGTATTCAGATATTTATTGAATTCTGGAGGGTTTTTTAGTGAGTATGGTTGAGATATTCGGCAAGTCTCACACACTGGGAAGAGTCACTAGGCTCTTTCCTATGGTGCGAAACTGCATTTTTCCCCCACCTGCAAGGGCTCTAATGATCTTGATGTTGACGAGCCCTAAAGCGCCCCACAAAAAAAATCTGCCACAGCCAGGGCATATATTGACATTTATTATGCCCAAACATTTGCAATACTGATAACCTATGAATATTTTCATATTCTGTTTCCTTATATGTAAGTATACTTCAGGATGACTGATTTCTTGCCAAGCTTGTTCTTCTCACTGATGTAAACCACTATACAGTTGTCACTTTGGAGAGAGTTTCTACAGATTATATCTTGTTCAATTTCTGCATCTGATAAATCATTTTCTACATTGATAATTCTTAATTTAGGTTTAGTCTTAGTGGTCTCTTGGATTGTACAAGAGGTACCTAGGCTATCTGACAATGTGTTTGTCAAATTTTTCAGATACAAAATTTAAACATTTTTTTGAAATTGTCTTATTGATCAGACTTTACTTTAAAAAATAAGTTATGCCTTTCATTACCATTTTCCCACAATCATTAAAACACACTAAAAAATGCAATTTAAATTGATTTGACTGCACTATGAAAAGTATGTGTGCCTTACTGTTTTCCTGACTGTTTTGTTTACTCACGTTGAAATTTTGTAATTTTGTAAATCTTAAAGATTTCTACACAAATGTTATTTTTATTTACTTATTGTACTTACTAAGTTTCCATAAAAATATTGAGCGATATTTGACTACTGTATTGTTTATATGATACCAATTGCAAGAGCTTATTTGTAGTAATAATGTCTCTCCTTACATAATTCTGTTATAGGGACAATAAAATTTCTTCAAATCGAGGAAACAATTTACTAGTGAAGTTACTGAAATACAGGTATCCTGTAATATTGGATGATGACAGTATTCTAGTTTTGCAAGAATGGTTGGGTGGAGATGTATTGCAGCAAAGTGAGTAAATCCAGCGTTTTTGTTAAATTTTTATTTACAACTTTTACATCCATTTTGTAACAATATAAGTAAAATTAATGGTTTTAATGTGTTGGTGTAATAAATTGTCTCTCATCTCCCAAATTATGATGAATTTTTTTTTCTGATTTTTTTAATAATTCAGTATGAACTGTCCTTCAAAACAGTGTTTGGGTAGATGTTTATGATGAGACATATTAAAAATCATATTAAAAATATATTGTATATTAAAAATAATTTAGTTAATAAATACATTGAACTATGTTCATTTCAACTTAATCAAACTTATTACTATGTCTTTTTATGAACCATTGATTATTATGATAACAATTGGTATTTCTTTGAAGACAATAGTTGTACTGTTATATTTACATCATCAGTTTTTAGCGGACACCACTAACATTTGGTTTTGGCTTTGATATCACATACTTTAGTAGAAGCATTAAAAGAAAGTCCATGGGGGCATTTGTATTTAGACACAGTAATACATGAAGTATGATACCGGTCTATCAGTTCAATATCACTTTGATCAATTTGCAGGTTATTTTTAATCTGTAAAAGAAATAAGATTTGTTATTGTATTGTATCTGGAAAAATACTTTAAATTATTAAATAATTTTAGTAAAATTAAGACTAAAGTATTAATGATACAAATGTTTTCTTTGGTTGACATGTTAATTTTTGAAACAATTTTTAAAAATCTACTTATTGTTATAAATTGTAAAGTAATTTGAACTCAAAAAAGTACTTTAATTTTTTTTTAAGAATGATTTTTCATCATAAATTGCTTTGAAAGCTGAATGTTTAAATTGAAAATAAGTTTCTTGATAAACTGTTATGGAACCTGTATAAGCAAGATTTGTGACAAAAATTGCCCAAAAATTAGTTCTACCTTTGACAAATGTGTTCTTTCTTTCAAACCATACCTTTGTAGAGGCTTGCTGTATGAGTGGTTCACTCTTGTTATGTGAAAGAAATGGTTGGCATCCTGGTGGACTGTCTGGATTCAATTTGCATTCATAAAACTGGTGGCAGTTAGTTACATCTGGCCATAATCCAATATGCTCTGGACTGCAAAATATTCCTTTATTTTGTAGGAAATCTGTTTTCTCTTGATTTTGATCAAAACCTTCAGTAAATACAAACATTTTTTAATTACACAAGAAAATAATTTTAATAAAAATTCTTAATTACTCCCTCATAATGCATACTGCTTCTGAACAATGATGGTAATTGAGAGAAATGGCATTTACAATCAAGTATAAGAAGTATTGTTTTAATGAAGAACAAATGAAAACTAATGAATTCATCCATATTGTTATTAATTATATACTTAATAATTACTGCGTGTTGAAAGTTAGAGAGACCATACATATTGTCAAAATTACAGATAAATTTCTGAAGTAAGACCTACCATTAAAAAAACAAAACAAAAACAAATATGTCACGTGAAGAAACTTTAAAAAGTAAATTATTGGTGGAGTAAAAATATTATTAATACTTAATACTGAATTTTGATGAATCTTTAAGTGAATTTTCACTGTTTCATACAAATTGGAGGGAACCCTTATTTGTAATGAAAAATTCTTTTGTTATGATATTAGTGTGTTAACTTATGACAATTCCTTCAGAAATTAAGATATGTTAGTTGTCTGTGATTACTTGCCTCAACTTGTCTACAAATGTCTAGGACTAACTGTGTACAAGAAAATTTTTGAATTAAAAGGAAGTCTCTGAATTCATGACTGGTGAACATTTTCTGTCAAGATTTTAATTTCTTACATTGTTGTCTCTCTGAGGACCTCTAAACTATAGTGATTGGTCTCACTTGTGTAAATTGAGCAAGCTCAAAATTTTTCTTACTTCTGCTACCCGGTGGTTTAACAGCAAATCTCGCCAGCAGCCGTGGCAGGAAATTTGCTATTAGACTGAAGAGTGGCACAAATGATACTGAGTAATTATTGGCATCTTGATTATTGAGGTTGTTATTGTTGTTGTTGCTGCTAGTACTGCTGCTACTGCTACTTGAGCTTCCTCCTACTCTCATGACACGAGCTGGAAAAAAAATGGATGTACTTTAACATTTTGAACCAAACGTTCATTTTGAACCAAATCTCATCCTGGCCCGGGTTTTTCTCCAGTTTTCCTCCGGGTAGTGGCAGATTTTCCATAGGCGGGAATGTCATTTAAAACTTTTGTTATTATTAATCTTGAATTTTCCCTGCATATCTACGATTCATTTTGGTGTAATAAATGGATAACTATGCATTTTATTAAGTACATTTATATAAGTATATTATATCCATCACTGCCCTTGGGCCCTTGATTGGAATTGATGGAATGGTCCCTTGCTTGTTTCCAGAGACAAACTAGTTATTATCCCCCATGTGGTCATATCCTGTTTGCAACTGCTTTTATGACAACAAAGATTTTTTTTTTGATAGAGGTTTATATATTATATTTTATTGTGAGCTTGGAAATATGCAAGACAGGTACCTCCTCGGAGACTCACATTCATGGAAACCCACTACTTTAGCGAAAAATTATGTTATAAAATTAATTAATTAATTAATTATGGAGATGGGTTGGTTTCAAATTCTTCAGTTCTAGTACTGGTTCTGTGACATTGGCTCTTGGTTCTGGTACAAACCCCAAAGACTAGCTTTATTAATGAATCACACTTAGATTTTCTGCTCTAGAATTGGATACGCGGTTTTCATGTGATGGTTTCTTGGTTCTGCAAAGGTTCGGTAGTACTGAGACCCAACCCTAAATAATTTTTTTAATTGTGGCAAAATTTCTTGAATAGTATTTCTTAAATTATTTCAGTGAATTTGTGCGTAGTAATGCAATTTCTGTTTTTGTCGTAATATATGCTAAACGTACGAATAGGAAATAATGTATTTTCTTTCGCCAGTGATCACGTTACTCAAAGAACGCTTGCTTCTGGGTTTTTATGTGATATAAAGGTAGATGCTTCAGATCTTAGATGCAGTACCAAACGGTTATGGAATACTTTTTTGAGATAGAAATAATGTTGATGTAATCTTGGAGGTTTCCGTGACTGGCGTCGAGCGATTCTGGTCTCCCTGATCGGAACCGCATCGTGTATTTGGAACTTGACGTTTGGACTGTTATGCTGCGGAACCGAATGGGTTGAAGGTTGATAACGGAGTGACCATAAGGTCCAACGTAGCAGCCGAAACGTCAGGTTTCAACTTCACGACGTGACACCAACTGTACAGCCAATAATCGTATAGAAACAACAATGACAGAGTGGCTGAGTTTTTCTCGAGAGAGATATGACGGTTATGCAACCCGTTATACGGAGGCGTAGAAAACTATACTATGGTTTTGACTTCCTAGTATTTACGCGAATGCACTTTTCTTATCAGTGGTGCAACTTTCCCTTCCGGGGCTCGGGACAAGGTCATATCGGGACCTCCAGCTAAATAATTTTGACAAGTCTGTTCAAATTGACCATTAACAATTCAGGGCAAAGCCGCCGAGAGATAGAAGCGAAAGGTAATTGTGCTATGAAGCTATGTGAAGAACTTATGCAACAGAAAGGATTGAAGTTATCACAGGAAAAGTCTAAGGGTATGAATTTTGGAAACAACAATAGAAAACGCCGAAATCCAATAATTAAACTAGGAGGAAAAAGTATCAAAATTTTGCGTACCAACAAATACTTAGGTATTATTTTGGATGGTTTTTTGACTTTTTGGGAACACACAAAATATGCAACAGAAAAAGCAAAAAAAAGTACAATATAGTTTACTGCGGGTAAGATACAATAACAAAAATCAACCACAAAAAGACTTAGTTAAATTATATAAAGGAGGAATCAGACCCATAATAAGTAATGCAGCGAGTGTGTGGGTGGCGAAACTGATAAATATACACATAGAAAGAATATTACATTCCACATAATGGAGATGTTTAATCCAGTTAAACTGGCGCTACAACACAGTTGCAACAGCAAGTATAGAGGTGCTTCTAGGAGTAATGCCAATAGACATTCATTTGCATAAAATGAGGTTGCGTTATTGGCTGAGATGAATGGGAGAAATACAAATTAATGACAAGAAAATAACCAAGGACGAGAAAGGAAGAAGAGAAAAAATAACCAGAGAATTGATGTATGCCTGGCAGATACGATGGACTAATGAAACGACAGGACGACCAGTTTTTTCTAACATACCGGATATGACTTATGCCTTTAGGAACAGAAAGTGGTTTAAATCAGGACGAGAAATGGAGATGCTGACTGGACACGGAAATTTTGCAACATACTTGACAAAAATATGAAAGACTCACTGGGGAGAATGTATTTGTGGGGATGGAAAAGAAGACAGGAATCATGTGTTATGGAACTGCGACATCTATAATATGGAAAGACTTGAATTAATTTTGAGACTACTGAAAGAAGGGTTAGACGGCTAGATAACGACTTGGACATGATATCTACAAGATACAATATATTCCACGAAGCCTCCTGCATTGTACAAGATGCGATTAAAGGTCTAACAGGATGTAACAAACGGGACGTACCAATATGTATTGTGCTATGGTAGGAAAACAGATGAGTAAACATTTTTCTGTATAATGACTCTGTTAAAAATATGGGAAAACCTAAGTTAGGATTCTCTCAAATTAAGAATACATTTGTAGTAAGATTGTTGTTAAATAAATTATAATTATTATTAACAATTCAGGATGTTTTACAAAAGTATTTATACTTCACATGTGCTGCTACTTAATGTTCAAACTTATATTATTAATTGTACAGTTTGAATATAACATTACAATGCGGAGAGCGTAGGATAAAATAAAATTGAATGGAAGTTGAACATTTAAAATTTTGAAAAAATGAATCTCAACAATGTTTCTTTTATTTTCAATGACAAACTGTTTTATACAGAAACTAATATAGCTACTTCGGATTAATATGAGGATTGGAACTGTAATATGTTGGAACTGTTGAAAACACAAATACTGTTGGAGAAATGTTTGTCATAGTTATAACTTGTTTCATCAAAACATTAGTTATGCCAAATTTATAAATGACAATGTACTTTTTAAACATTGTTTGAAATGTTACCAAAAGGCTCCTGTAATCTCTTTAAAGGGAGGTAGTGAAAATAACTGTTTCAGCCTTAAAAATAACTGGACTTGGGGGCACCGGCTGGACTGACGGTAGTAACACCACTGTTTCTCTATGAAAATTTAGACAAATGTGTAATGTGGAGGAAGGACTTGCTCCACACATCTTCTTGTTTACCAATTCTAATACTACTCCAGATTATATACGGAAATGTGAAAGTTGTGGGTAAACTCCAGTAAATAAACATTAAACACCATCTTTGACACTTCTTTTGAACAGATTGCAATATAAAACAAAAGAAAGGTTCAGTACTAAATTTCGCTTTGATCAAGGCCATTCATTCAACGATCCACAATCTGTGTAGTTCTAATTTTCTAAAATATAAACACAGTTTTAGTTTTATACTTTTACGCACGGTTTACCTATATCAACCAAAACGTGCGTGCACCAGCGACTCGCACGTTTAGGAAGAGAAGTTTAATGAAATTCAAGATATTTTTTGAAAATGAAAAGTGGGAATAATAATTATTCAGTTCGGAAATACTCTAATCCGCCCCATTTTCAACAGGCATGGCGTTTTCGAGAAGTCAACTGCTATTGTAGCCTGGTTTTCCGTATTGGGTGGTGACGTAGCAAACGTTTGAACCCATAGCATCATTGGCGTAACTATCGTCGTGCAGCACAGTGCAATCCCGTTCCTGCTTCTATGAGCCGCTTGGGTTAGCTAGAAGAACAAATGTTGCGAATATCCCATATTAGGACATACCTGAAACTGCGAGGTCTCTCAGATATTTGTTTGTGTGGATGCGGGCGAGAGACTGTCGCACGTGCTATTCGATTGTTCTCTCAACGACCAGGAAAGACGTGAATGGTATGGAATATTAAAACAGAAAGGAGTATACACGAGGACGTCGTTATCGGATTTAATAAAACGACAAGATATATACGAAGCTTTTGAAGAATTTGTAACAGGAGTATCATTAGTGAGAAAAGCACTTGATAATGGGAATGTTCATGCGTACACGCAATGGAGACGGTAACTCTCGCGGAAGCTAACGTACCCGTGAAGAGCAGAGTATCATAACCCAGTTATTGACTAACAAGCCGCGGCACTGGGGAAAACAGGTATTTCTTTGTAATACAAGATTGTTAAGTTATTGTTTTATTAAAATTTATGTCATGATTACTAACCAATAAATAAATAAATAATCTCAAAAAGAGGTTTTACGTTGTAAATGTTCTATCACTTGTTCTGAGTATTTCGCCGAAAACGTTGAAAGAAACAGAAAAATTGGAGTCGTTACAGGACCAATTATCTTCACAATTCCTTAATCGGAAATATCATGTTTCAAAATGCCTTTCGATGACATATTTGT
This sequence comes from Laupala kohalensis, assembly GCA_002313205.1. Lineage (NCBI taxonomy): Eukaryota > Metazoa > Arthropoda > Insecta > Orthoptera > Trigonidiidae > Laupala > Laupala kohalensis. The sequence goes on along the minus strand of NNCF01126987.1, from coordinate 243,471 downwards.
TTTCATCAACAACTTAAATCGTAAATTGCAATGTAAAATGAATGGAAGCGTACCCCTCAAGTGCTAGGAATGTCCGAGTCACCGCAGACAGGAAGTTGTGTTATTTCCCGACAGAAGACGAAACTCAGTCTAGATTCTCTGGATGCTTTCTTCTCTTATCCCTCATCAAACGATGACGCGGCGTTGTGAAACCAATTCTTTCGCGACTGCGCAGACACCTGTACATTTACAGTATCTCGCTCAGCACCGTTCATTCATCCACTGTTATACGATTATAGTTCTTTTCACTCTCAGCGAAACGCTAGAATGTAATTTTTGAACCAATTTACGCATTGATTTTATTTTAAACGTATAATGATTGTTCAAATTTTACCACTCCATCTTCAAATTTATGAAGCGTTATGTACCAGCTGTTTTTTGTTATTATTTTAACGATTACAAAACTGGAATGTTGATGATATGCATGTTTTGTGATTTGTAAAAATAACCGGTTTTGAACCCTATTCGCAAACATTACAAGCAGCTGCATGGAACGGCACAATTCGAATTGGGGTGAGGGGAAGTGTCTGGAAAAAATGTCTGATATTTGGATTCATTATCAAAATCATTTACGCACGATTGTAAACAGTAAATCTGGAGTCTCATCCACAAAAACAGTACAGTGACTTTTGGAATGACTTTGTGTGTCCCGCATACATCTGTCAGAAGAATAGCGGAGCATCACTTGCAATTATGTTATCACATTACCATCGATACCATCAGTACATTTTATTAAATTAGTGTATCAGTATATTGAAGCCTTTTTTTTATTCTGTGATGTTTCTCGAACGGTTACGCGTGTTTTTTGATAGTAGAACCCCTCTTAATCGGTCTGGTCGGGAACAAGATCCAGTGTCGTTACCCGTTTAGACGGTTAATCCAAGGTTTTCAATGAAAAATCGATTTTCGTTCAAAAAGAGCCAATTTCATCAGGTTATTATGATTACACGAGCAAATGAGATGTCATTCCAACTCATTTTATTATTCTTTATAAATACATACACGAAAACGAAAAAATTAAACATTACGGACTTATATAAACTTTGAAATCTTAACGAATGTACGTATACACGTTACGTATATTGTATGTTCCATTGTTTTAAAACAACAACTACACAGTTGCACGTTTAAGGAGAGAAAATAAAAACTGTTCCATGGGATAGACCTGTTAATCCGCGTACCGGTTGATCCGTGGCCGGATAAGAGGGGTTCTACTGTAATAATAAACTTAACTAGCCGAACTTAATCGGCGTTTCCCGGGTAGTTTGGATTGGTCTCTTGCCTTCCGTTTCTCACAATTTCACGTTCTTCGATGACTAGAGTGCTTAAAGCAAAAATCAAACATAAAAAGGCAAAAGAATCTTCACGGAAGCTGCCCTCCTACCTACTCGCGAAGTTTTATGCTCGATGAACTGCTATTACTCGCACGTGACTTTCAAGAAAAACGAGTGGATTCTCCTTCGCGCTAAACATTTCATTTAGGGTCTTGCCTCGCCTTGGCTGTTTTTACACAATTTTACCTAATTCGATAAAGATCCAGAAAATGGCATAGATTTGCATACAGAATAAAATTTCAAACATCCAAACATTCCCATTTGTGGATAAGATAACATGAAGTATAATTCAGTACGAAGGGAGGTGGCAGTTTTGATGTACTAGGGCCGCAGGACCCTAGGATGGTTTTCTCCGTGTGAATCATGAACGATACATACCCTAAGTAACTGGTATAAGTTACAATATTTATTGAGATAAAGGATGGATATTTAACTTCCAAGACTGTTCAATTAGTTATAATAGCTGGTGGTTGTGACGGACTCGCATCTCTCCACGTTTGAATGAATTACGTGAATCTAGTATAGATCTGTACATTTAGTTCATTTGAGAAGCTAAAGTAAAGCGAAAGTGGCTGAATTGTTCAAGAAGTTAATTTATTTCTCT
>NNCF01126987.1:199715-241194 GCA_002313205.1 Laupala kohalensis | reverse complement strand
TATATATATATATATATATATATATAATGTGTGTGTGTAATCAGAGGTGTTAAATTTTAATACTTAAGATAAATTACAAATGTTTTAAATCAGAAACAGACCTCGCTGGTATTCCCCCCAATTCCGACGTAAATCCAAACTAGCAGATGAGTGAGACGTACCTGCTAGTCTTGGGTACGCCTTGCCACCCGGTGCGGCGTACGCATTCGGCAGCGGCTGCGGCAACACTTGCGAGATGACTCCGGCGGCGACCGCTAAGGCGATGGTCGATACCGCCAGCGTGAGCCACCGTGGTGGCGGAGAGCGCGGCCGTGCGGCCATGGCGAATGGAGGGCACTACTCTAGGACGGCGGCCCGCCATCGCCACCCCTTTATATAAGCTCCAGGCGGAAGAAGCGACGATGCTGCCCCCTCCCACTCTCCAGCCCCCGATGCCCGACTTCTTGGACGCTTCTTCGTCCGCGTCATGGTCGAGCAGCGACGTTCTCTCTCGCTCAGGAAGACGAATCGAGTGTCACGGAAGACGTGGATTGGGATTCGAGACTATTGCTTTAAATTCAATCACCTAGTATGTAACTGGCGGACCGTGGATCTTCCTTAGTAGAGAGAAAACATGCTGAAAGGCAGTAAAAACAAATCGAATGTTGAAGTAAAATCTCGTCGGACCAAACGCTCAGTAAACCCTTGTTAGTTTCTCGGTACACCCAAATCTTCAGACTGTCCTGGAAGCTGAGGGGTTCTTACGAGCTTTTATTTATGCTACGTATAAATCTTGCGAGTAACTTTTGAACACGTTCCCGTTATAGTGAAATGTCGTTCACAAATATAAATCCGATGACAATGCATTATCCGATAAAATACAGATTATTGATAAGATTCAATATTTTTAATAGGAGAATTGAAATAAAATGTAGATTATTGATAAGATTCAACATTTTTGATGGGAGAATTTTACTGGGAAAAATACTAAAGAATACTTACAATTTTAATTTATTACAACGTGAAATAAGCTTTCCTAATGTTGACACACGCACACAGCTTTCATGTAAGTTGTACGATATCTCGCATTGGGTTTAATGATGTCTATTTGCGCCTTGAACAAAAAATTAAATAAACCTAAAAAATGCAGGGATATTAATGTAGACCAACTGTGTCCTACATCGGGGCAAATATTGAACTTCATTTGACTCAAACATTCCTCGAGAAAGGCCACAGAAATTGGAAATTTTCTGTCTACTTTCTTGTCTCGGAGTGGATTGGAGCATAAAAATTGTTTTTCCAAAAATAATCACTTCGTGTACTAAATGAAATTTCAATTGTTTAGAGCTAATACATGAGTGAAGTATTAGTTTCATTATATTAATGGTTAATGGGTTAAACCTAGATTAATTGTCCGTGATAATCTTGGAGCGAATAACCGAAATTTTCGAAAACTTGCATCGCTTGAAGATCTTTTTTTGACATACATAGTGACCACGTGGAAAATAGACTTGTCAGAGTTACATATAGACTCCACATCATGTAGACATTACTCGCTTCCTGTCATCCTTAGTTTTTTAGATACACGTGAAAAACAATAACATTCGAAACAATACGCTATGAAACGTTTATGGAAAACCCAAAGCTTTTCTTCTTTGTATTATTAAAGTGTTTTATGAAAAGTAATTTTTTTCTCCTTTTCTGACAGACCTCACCATTGAAGGAACGATACCAATTACATAAAAATTTCAGGGGTCGCGTCCAGGCTTCATAATATTGAAATTTTAATAGGAGGTGGGGGAGGGGGAGATACTACAACCTATTGCCTAATGATCAATTAACATTATTTCCTGTCATTTTAATGCCAAAGTAAAAATTGTTTCATATAATGACTACCTTTACAGTCACTCTAATGCATTAATAACACATAAATTTTGCAGACATCGTTTCACATAATTTCAGGTTTAAATATTTTTGTATCTTAATTTGATCTTTATTTATTCTAGGAGTAGCGCACTTCATTATTTATTTGGATAACACGATTTTCATTATGTTGTACCTATTTGTCCATTTTTAAAGTAAAGTTATTATTAACTTTCATTACTCATTATGGAAAAATATTACTTGACCACGATCGGGCACAGATCGTGTGAATTGCGTGTTATCTCGTCCCGCTCCTAGTTTTCTCCGGTTGTACTCCTACGCTGTGATGGAATTGGGAATAGTGGTTCCATGCAAGTAGGTTGATTCCTCGCGTGTGGGCATACGCGGCCGTAGTGGATGTTGTTTTGCTGTGATCATTTATTATTCTCTCTTTGTACTTGTAATGTTACACGAAATGTAAGATATATCTGCAGTCTCATGGCGATATTGTTTTCTTCGGAGTCTTTCACTATGGGACATCAGTGCCTCGTTTACTTCCAGAAGATAAAGAAGCGTATTTTCCTCCTCAGGTAGAAAGAAGTTTCAACTGTTTTTCCTTCAAAAATTAAGATTACGTTTCTCCTTTCACGGAAGAACCTAGAAAATGAAAACATATTGCCACTTGAGCCTAAAGTAGAGTATTGTATGATCGCTCGTGTTTAGTGTGTGACCCGCAAGTAGTTGAGATCTGAATCCTTTCACCTCCCGGCTACCCAACGTATCTCCTACCCTGGCCCGTTGATACTTCCGTTTACTTGTCATCTAAAATTCAGACATTATATACATGCATATACTTAGTGTTGGGAGGGACTGGTGGAAATTATGATCCGAAACTCTCCAGTGAATGGCAGTCATCTTGTATAATATTTTTTTAGGTAGTGAAACTTCTTTGAGGTAATTAAAAAACTTCGAGATAATTTTTGGAATCACCAAGGATGAAACAGCAAATATTTGGGTATAATGTTTAAGAATAACTTGGAGTGGTCTGATCAGGTTAACAGCGTTGCACAAAAAGCCTGGAAGTCTCTAAATTTCATTAAAAGAATTTTAAAGAATGGCAGTAATCCGACAACAAAAGAGTTAGCATACACCATCCTTGTTAGGTCTCTACTGGAATATGCATCGGCATGATGAGATCCTTATAGAAAATATCAAATAAAAGAATTAGAATTTTTTTTTAAAAAAGTGATTACATTGATAAACGTGGGCATTAATGCGAATAATTACATAAAAATAGAACCTCTCGAAATTCGTAGAAAAAGAGCGCGACTGAGATGTCTGTTCAGTACACTTAAAAACGAACCAGCGTGGCGAGATGTCAAAGAGCGTTTAGAAAAACCGACTAGGTTGGGTAGATAAGATCACTTTTTCAAAATTCGTGAAAGGAAACAAAAAACAGACGTAGAAAAAAAATTCGTTTCTGAATAGATCAATCAGGGACTGGAACAATTTGCCTGCGGATGCCGTGGGAGCGCTATCGGTTCAGCAACCTCTCTTAAATTCAAAAACGCTCTAAGAAAAGGGGAGTAGACAAATTAAAAGGATTAGGCAAGTTCTGGAAGAATGGGTACGTTAGTGTAGATAGGAAGCTAGTGGAGTGATAGCAGGTAGTGAAGTAAAATGAAGTGATACGAGGGAAATAAGTGATTTAGAAAAGGTGGGAAGGGAAATGAGAAAGGGAAACGAAAAGGTGGGTTTCTGGGCATAATGTTTTTTTTATATTTAATACTTTAATATTAGTTGAATCTATAGTTTAATGATTTATTTGACAATTTTTGATTTGAGTGCTCTGTGATACGTATTTTTGTAGTTTCTGTATTGTTTTTTCTTATATACTGCCACCGGGTAAGATCTACCCAATTGCAGTAAATAAATATATTATATTATAATATCGGTCATTATGAGGCCTTGAATACAAATTACTTACCGTCAAAAGAGCACTCGCCTACTCAAAATAAACGGAAACGAAATCTGAAACCAAAGTTATCATTTTAATGCACCCTCCGTTAACGCTTACCAGAAATTTCAGATTTTTGGAAAGTTCATTCTAAAAGATAAGCGACTGAGAAATCTCGTTTGCACGTGCAGACACTCGTATTTTATTTCGATGTATTTTCGCCGAAATTAACCATTTTTGCTTTTTTTAAAAAGTGTTTGTAAATGGGAAATGTCATGTGCTATTGAAGCTTATATACATGGGGCGATAGGAGGTAGGAGGTGGGTTATAGGGCTTTTGTTGGTAGGTGGGCAGCTTAGCTGTTTACCAAAACTTGGCTCACGTGGAGGGTTAGTAGGAGTAGTTAGTAATAAGAGTTAGGCCGGTGTTACACGGTCATATTTATGATCAAAGATACGATGAAAGGCTCTCTCGGTGAGAAACCTATGTCATAGATATATGATCATAGTTGAACTATGATCGAAGCTTGTACATTACACGGTCATATTTTTGATTAGATATCTTTTATCAGTATGACAGAAATATGACCGTGTAATACCGGCCCTAGTGATACTGGGAGTTTACTTTTCAATCGTCACAACTGTATGAGAACGTGGATGTTAAAGGGAAAAAGCAACAATTTTTTCTGGTCCCGCCGGGAATTGAACCCAGAGTGTCTAGGTGACGAGCGAACACGCTAGTCCCTTGGTCACTGGAGGGGCATTTCTGGTGGAGAAGAATGCTTATGGGGCGACGGTATATGTGCGTCTGTGGTCCGTGGGATGCGGCGGTAGAGCGCAGTTAGTGCTTGGAAGAAGTGCGAGCCAGAGGAAACTCGATTTCTTCTGCGGGGACGAATGTTCTGAAGGAAACCCTCGACGGTGTCAGAGAAAGAGGGCGCGGGGTTCTACGATCCCGGACGGAGGAAAAGTCATTGTTGTGACGATAGAGACAAGGTTACCGGGTTACCTTGTGGACTGGCGCAACGCTCTTCAACTCTTACGGCGAAACGCTTTCTTTATCGCCGTAAGAAATTGACAGGAGGCGGTGGATATGAGAGTGGAGATATCATACCACTGTAGAAACGAGAAATTTGAATTTTCGGAAGGGGTAAACATAAAACCTGCAATATGCGAAAGCAAACGAAAATACTGAGGAAAACGCTGAAGGAGATTTTGGTACCAAAATATCCGCTAAAATATTTAAAATTAGATTATGACAACATAATAAAATTGGTATTGTGCAGGTTCTCTGCTGACATATTTCCATCCGTCTTTCTTTTGTTTCTGGTTTTTAGGTAGAATTTCTTCACTTCCGTGCTTGTCAAGCGTGGGTAGTTATGAATGTAAACGTGGTTGACTCTCAATTGTTTCTTTTTCGTTGATGATTAATATTTCATTGTCTATTAATGTGTAGATTTGTTATTTTCAAGAGAAATGATTTATTTTCGATGTTTGAGGGCAGTTTTATTTGTTACAATTCACACCCATTTATTGTACAGCAACTGCACGCAAATTGTCTCTCAAATGAACCGTGCAAAGCTGTCTTTAGAGTTATTAGATTAAAAATACTATTTTAAGAAAAGTTTCTTACCCAACATATTTCCTTCTCGATTTCCTCACCCAAGTCACGGTTAGGTGCAAGAGCAAGCCTCATGGCCTGATCCTCGCCATAAGACGAGAAATATTGAAGTAAAACTCGTTATACTTCATAGATCATTTTAAATGCGGTGAACAGAAAATCTAACGAAATGAGTAGATCCCACCAAACTGCTGGCGATGAATGTTCGCACAAAAATTTAAAACACGACACGAGTGGATTCGGCGATACTGGGATGGTTCATTTTAATGTGACTTCTTAAACTTTTAAACATTAGTAATGTAATGTTCAGGAAGAAATACTTATCTACCCGCAACCGCGTTTCTATCTTATCGCGCTCATCACAATTGTCAACTCACGTTCCTGTGTTAATTTTCGGTCCACGTATGATTGGGTTTTGGTTTCATTTTCAGAGTAATGGGACAAATCACTGCCATTTGATGTAATATTTGCATCACGAAGAGACGTGCTCAGTAGGCGACATGTTGACTGGCCCGTCCTCGAGATAAGTGACATGTGGGGAAGCAGACAGGTACTTCAGCTGTGAGTTTTGCATAGGGAGTAAACAGTAGATATTTATGGAGGCAGTGCCAACACATCGAAAGTGTGTCGAACATGTTTACGAAAGTGTGTCGAACAACTTTGATATTGATTTACGGATCCATTTGGCGTTCGAAGTGCTGTTCGGCGGGTTCGAATACGTTTTTAAATTCAATTTGAGTTTTGGCTTGTTTCGTCCATGTCTGGATGGCATGTTTGTGATATTTGTGAAAATGTCAAATATGTAGCCAAATACACAAATAACGCTACGCCAAGGTATGTGTCAGCATTAGATCTAATCGTTCCGAGATTATAGCCTTCTACTCGATAGCTTATCTGCATGAAATGAGCGTAACCGCTTGGGATTCTATCTCATTTTTCTTATGGTCGTCGTCACGTCCCATTCCGAAAAATTTTTGCCTCACCATAACCTACATCGTGGCGTGAATAGGGCTGGCCGAAAACATCAATCTCCGTGGAAGCAGCGGGGGGGTTTCTTTTGCAGCGTGCCGTGCTTGCGGTCGCTGTTTTGTGTTCCATGACAGGTGCTCTTGGCATTGCCGCCGGAGACAAAAGAAACAGCCTCGTGAAGCTCCGATTCAGCAGAAGATGTCGAGTCACCGGAAATAACAGCGACGAAAAGGACATTGGACGAATCGCGCGTACTGTTATGTTAACACCGTAATTATAATTTCTCTTCTGGAGAACACTTAACGGGAAAGAGGCCATGGACTTTTTGTCCGAGAGATTGCTGTTTATTTCTTGGATCGTTTTGATATTCATTCGATTTCTATGTCCTGTCGTGGTATGTTGTGCAGGCGTTCAGAAACGGGTTTAGTCTCAAATCTGTAATTCCTCTTCTATTGGTGAACTTTTTTAAAAAACTTATGCACCCTTAGTTACATTCCCGATATAATGATTTTGACGACAAATCATCGTAATGAATTACAAATAAGTTGTGTGTTTGAATAACGTACTTCATTTTTCTCAACGCGGCCAGCGGTGTACCGAGGAGAGGGGGATTCTGGGGATCAAGCCAACCCTCCCTCCCTGCAATTTCAAAGAAAATTGTCCTTTTTGTGCTATTGTTTGNTATATATATATAGTAAAAAAAGTAATTGGACATATATATGTACATTTACACTATGTATACATACATATGCTTATGAGCACGTGGAGGACAATAAACTAATTTACTCTCCGGAAGCAAGCAAGGGACCATAAAAATTTCTGCAAAAATGTCTAGATAAGATACAAAGTTAGTTACGAGTTATAATACTAATAGAATGTCAATATGTTTGTAAATTAATACAAATTTTTTTTTTACATATACAAATTATTATCGAACTATAGATTATTCTGAGTATAGTGTTTACAAATCGTAAGAATTGAAATAACACGAAATTCACGATTTATTGTTACAATCAACACGCCCCTAAACAATGCCTAGAGAAGCTGTATAAGAAATCCGCCTCTACCCGAAGGAAAGCCGGAGCAAAACCCGGACCAGGATGGGGCTACAGAATTAATATACAAAACCGTGCCAAAGTTGAGTAAACACAAAACTAAATTAAAATGATTCATAATACACAACAATCATGCAAGAACATAGTTTTTGAAATTGTTATAAGTTATTTAAAAAGTACTACAGCAATGGCGTGATAAAGTACTAGACGGATTTAACTTTTATTAAAATCAATATGCTATGGTCCTTTTTGGCAAAGAGTAGTTGACACTCTAGGGCGATGAATATTATTACTATTGCGAGTATTGTGTTCGTGAACGAGACTGTGGCACTTCAGTAATTCGGTCTTAACAAACACGACCGTTTCATAAATATAAATGCAGGGAAGTGTTAAGATATTTAATTCCTTGAATAAAGTTTTACAAGAGTTTCGGGAGTGAGATTTACAAATTATCCGAACTATTCTCTTCTGAATTCTGAAAGTTTGAATACTCTGACCGGAATAGCCCCAGAAGGTAATGCCATAACGTAAATGGGAGTAAACGTTTGCAAAATATACGCAAAGGGAAATATGTGGACTAACTACGTTAACTAAGATTCGGAATGCGTAACACAGATTGCTTAATTGGGAATTAAGACTGTCAATGTGACAATTCCATTTGAGGTCTTGAATATGGAGACCTAAGAATTTTGTATTCGTAACAGTTTTTAATTGTGTTCCGTTTAAAGAAAGAGATACCTGTGGTAAAGATTTTGTAATACTATTGTGAAATGACATAAACACTGTTTTGTCAGTGATTGCAATGAGACGATTTGCATAGAACCAAACCGAAAGGTGAGACAAAACTTATTGAGCGTTGGCGTGTTTATATAGGAAATTGGTGTCATCAGCAAAAAGAACCATTTTGCAATTGATGTGGATGATGACATGTCGTTCACATACAATAAAAAGAGTATAGGGCCGAGAATAGAACCTTGGGGTACTCCGCAAGTAAGTGGCTTTGTTTCTGAAAGACAACACCGAAGAATTTTATTTTTAGTATGGGATATTTCAACCTGTCGATATCTATCTTTTAAATAGGAAGTTAGCTATGGATGTGGAAGTCCACGAATGCCTAAAGAATGCAATTTGGAAAGGAGAATTCCGTGATCGATGACATCGAATACTTTGGATAAGTCAAGAAACACACCCTGAGGATTTTCTTCACGGTCAAGAGACGTGGTAACATCGTTTAAGAAGGAAAATATGGCGCTTGTAGTGGAAAAGGATTTCCTAAAACCGTGTTGATCGTCAGAGAGAATGTTATTTTTTGATAAAAAATCTGGAAGACGCTTATAGAACAATTTTTCTAGAATTTTTGAGAAAGTGGGTAGTCGAGATATTGGTCGGTAATTTCCAATATTAAGTTTGTTTCCTTTCTTGTGTAAAGGTTTCACTTTAGCTCTCTTAAATATTTTAGGAAACACCCCTTCCGGTAAGGAACTATTAAAAATATTTATGAGTGGATTTAATATAGCATGGGACGAAAATTTAACAATAAACTCGGGTATATCATCTACGCCTGTTAAAAATTTGTTTTTTAATGAGCTGATGATTCTCATGACTTCACTGGCGTTAGTTTCAGAAGTGAACATAGAATTAGGTATGTGGGTGAATATAATTGAAGGACATTGATTTGGATATATTGAGTTCGTTATTTTCCTACTTCTGAAAAGTAAGAATTAAACAAATTTGCGATGTCTTGAGGATTTGATACGATTTTGCCATCGTTTAGTAGAGAAATATTTTCTTCGCGATTTTCAGAAATTGACATGTAATTTTTAACAATATTTCACATGACTTACGTCCGGTTGTTCGATTTTCGTATATGCCTGTCGTTTTCCATAACTTTAGCTGCATAGACTACTTTTCGGAGAATAGTCTTATAAGCCATTTGTAACAATTTTTAATATGGGTGCTATGGCAATCTGGCCCCAGGTTGGGAGAGCCATTTGTGACAAGTGAGAGGGGATATAATTAACTAAGACTTACCTAGCCTACTCAGCAACTCGACTGGAAGCCCTACATTTAATCTTAAACTAGGTAATTAAAATTTAAAAGGTCGGAGTTCGGTTCATTTTATTATCATGAAATACACACACTGTTTCTTATTCAAAGAAAACGCAACTTCGATAAAATTGGTTTAATTATTCAATACATCGAAATTACTTCTTCATTATGCACTATGTTACTCAAGCACACACTTCCCCAACATATTCCCCCCAAAATCACACATGTTGTAAACCATAATAATTGGTTTGCCTTTTCATTCAATTACTCCTAGTGCTGGTGAATTATTTGCTCCAGCCTTGATTTAATTTAAACATAATACATAAAAAGATAATCATAAGCAAAAATCGATTGTCCTTGATGATTATTGTTAATTAAACATTGACGAGCGCCACAAGAGTCTTTGGCATCGTTGCATACGCATAGGTCAGTTCACTGCCACTTGACGCTATAGCAGATGCACTGGGCGCAGTCAGTCATGCTAATTACCTTACAGCTTGTAATTTGAAGTTGGACCACCAGTTGTCATAACGACGTGGGTGTGGCGAGTTCCTTAAGGATGAATAACCCCTCGGTACTGCCAGACCATTCACTGCTCCACCCCGTAGGTACCATTCGCCTTCACCGCTTCCAGAACCAAATGACACTCAGCGTAGCGTTACGAAATACCATTGCAGTTATCAGCTCAACTGGACGACGAGTTAATGGCGTTAATTAAAGTTCGTGGCCATTTCCTTCTCTCAAAAGGTTGATGTCACACGAACCGAAAACATATGTCGGAGATCGCACGACACTTGAAAATAAAACCGATCGACTAAGGATCACCGAATCATCTAACAAAAAACCAGTTCATCATCTCAGCATCTCATATCGAAAAATAGCTAAGTCCTCTCTCAGAATAACTCGGATAGAATAGCTCAGAAAACAACTCAGAATGTCGTCGCTCAGAAAATAATGATCTCTTCATCTCTGAATTCTGATCTTCCTCCGAAGCGGCTCTGCTCCCTTGCTTAAGTAGCATCCACTTAGCGTCCAATAAAGTTTTCTTCGGCCAATAATTTCACTTTTTGCACTCCACGTGGAGTATTTTTGGTAGGTTAATTTAGAATGACGTCTATTCGTTTTGGACGAATAGCAAGGTTTGATTATCACAATACTTCGTTGTCTCCGAAATCTTAGTGTTTTCCTATCGAGCCCCTTTCTATGACACCACACAGTCTCGTGACCCTTATCTTTTCGCGAGGTGATATTTAATACTAGAAAGTTACCCTCGTCCCTCTTTGTTCTTTCCTGTGACACTTTATTTCAATGCCTCTGTCCCCCGTCATTGACACTTCTTTCCATCCTAAACCCCATATATTTTACGCAGATGTTTTCTGGCCCCTCGTAAATGCTGGCTTTCGTCAATCTTTCATTGTGGACCCATGAGCTTCGTTGCTCGACAGTCAAACCTACTTGTTTACCGCTATATCCTGCGTCAATTAACATTCTAACTAATGGACTCCTTCGTGCGGTGAGAGCGCCCTACAACCAATCTTCCTTTTTCTCTGTTTTTATTTGTATGTACGTGGTTCTCCACTCTCCCTATTGTCCTGCAACTGCGTCCCATCGAAACCCTACCTACTCGGGTGCGAAATTTATTTATGATCCTATTATTTTAATAATTTTCAGAATAAATTGTAATTAAAAATAATGAATTAATTATCCATTATTTAAGATCGTTAACTTTACATCACGTCCCTCAGCGCAAATGATCCCGAGCCATTACCAGGGGCGTACCGAGATTTTTATTGGGGGGAGGGGATATGTAGGGGGTATATTTGTTAATGATCTTAAATAATGGGATTGTGGCAGATTTTCTGTTCTTTAAACGTATCATATTACAAAAATGCGATTTAAATATGATACTATGACACCAGAGTATATTGACGTACACATCTCGTATAATAAACATTGGAAATGTAAGTTTATAAGCCCAACGGTAAAGTATTGAGACGGAAAGCCGCATTTATATCTTTTGAACAAAAATAAAAGCTGCAAACAATTTTTACAATGATACAACAACAATCTGAAATCTCTTTTACAAATATTCAAAAATGAATTTTTAGAATTTCTAAAACTTTGAAGTTTTAGAATATTAAAAAAGAAATTAACTTTTCCCTGCATTTTTCTGTTATTTGAAATTTGTTTTTAAATTTGGTACAACACAAAACATTTATTTGTATGGTGTCTTTGTGCTGTTTTTGTAAAGTTACAGTGTAAGTTTAAAATATTTAGAAAAATCGGCTATTACGTAAAAAGTATTGAGAAACTTTTGCAATGAAGATATCTCGCACAGTTTAGCTCGAGTTTTGTGATCTCTCCCTGCTTTATTACAAACGCATGGCACTCCTATTAGTAGCTGAGGGTCTTGTATCTCTGACCCCAATGATGGTGGTACAGCAGTACCTCGCGGTTCTCGTCGATTTTTTTCTGCGAAAAAGTAGTCTTTTTTTTGTCGGCTTCCCCAGTTTTTGTCCACGTGCTCTCGGTGCATATTTGGCTAAAACAATATTTGCAATCTTATTTACATTTAAGGAGGAGACAGAAACAGACTTTGGATAGCTTTTTGAGTGCAACGCCGACTGAAGCTCTTTGGAGTACCAAAAGACCAAGAATGGAAGTGACTCAGATAGTGCCTTGATATATAAGATCCTTATGATGGGGAATTGCTAATTCTTCATTTACACTTTAGAATATTTGTTTATATTCATTTTATAATAATTTCATATTGTTTTGTATGTTTCGAAGTAATTGAAAAAATGATGATCAAAGTTCCAAAGAATAAAATACATCAATATAAGTTTCTCTGTATATTTGGTTGGACGTCATCCCCATTGCCCATGAGGACTTTGTATATTATATAATTAATGAGAATCCTATATTGAGATTCGAATGCCAATTTTGTATTTCTTACTTTTTCTTTTCTGAATGTGGGAATCTTCAATCAACATAATTTTTAAATAAATTGATCAAAATTAAATATAAACATTTATCATAAGTGGGCTAACAATTTTACAAATAGCCAACTTTTATTAGCTTTTGATAGTATGTTACTATTGAATGTCTGTGGCATTACTCATGTAAATTTTGTGTTTGTGATACAAATATTCTTTCTTAAACAAAAATATTTAATGGGACAAGGAATGGAATGTGAATTGCAAATATTCTTAAAAAACATTGTGTATATGCATAAAAAGTAGATGATCTACATATGGATACCAAGAGACCAGTTTATTCTATACATTATTTTCCTGACGTCACAAGGGTATTTGCAACTTATATTCCTATTATTTTCTCTCTCATGGTACTTTTTGTAAGTATGTTAAACGTTTAAAGTAGGTATTGTTTATCACCATCTTTATTTATTCAAACCCCTTTAAAAGTTAATCCAAACAATTTTTGATCCTGGCTGTACTCAGATTTGCTATAGTGAACCTCTACAAGCTCATTTAAAGTAGTTTTCATTGTATCAAGTTAATACAATACATACATAGGTTTATAATTTTTAACTGTTGTGTTTTCAACTCTTTGCAGAAGACAACTAGTGAATCTATTTTAATTTTGAGTGTGTGTGTGTGTGTGTGTGTACATTTTATAAAGTATTGCAAGGAGAATTAAATAATAATCCTCAAATTAGCTCAAATTCTAGGTTCAGTATTTCACATTTTATTTCCTAGACTTGTGACACTCTGCTCTTTCCAGTTGTGTTCTTTGAGGAGGTGATGGGATAGTAGCATAATTGGTTGTAGACAAATAAGGTAAGGAATCTCATCTCGGAATTCCATCAGTGTTGATTTCTTTTTTTGAAAGGGTATTTTTACCAATTCATTTTCAATTTGAAGAGAAATTTCCCTGAATGAAATCATTCACACATTTGATTATGTATGGAATGTGAGATATTAAAGTTGAGTATTCATGATGTATTTCATCTTTTCAGCAAGAGTTTGGGATAGAGTAGGAGTTGATGAAGACATGTGTTCTTCTACCATCATCTCCTATGTGACAGAACATTCAAATTCTTTTCCAATGAAGTTGGGTGAAGAATTCGATGAGGACATGAAAGCTCAAATGACTTTATTTCTGGTAAATACAAGTGATGAATGATATTTTTAATTTTCTTTCGCTTGGGGACCTGTTTTAAGCCCTAGTTATTATCATTTTTAGAACCATTGGTGTTTTCTTGTTCATCATCATATATTTTTTGTAATAAATTATCCGGTACTGTAATATTTTATTCTGCAAGTTATAAAAATATTATTAAAGCCAGTTTATACATTTTATAACTTTTTTTACTTGCAATCTGCTTGATTGTATCTTTCACCAAAATAAATATTAGTGTCTTTAGTTTTTCTTATTTTTAGTATAGGAAATATGAAAGAAACTTTAGCTGATCATTTGACTATGTTAATTACAATACAACCCACATCTTGGATCACTGAATACAGTTTCTTATTTTCAATAACATTATGTCATTCTGTTTTAAAGTTCCTTGTCTAATAATTGTGGAAATTTATCACATCTTCAACAATTTCTTATTTATTATCATACTTATTTTATTTTAAAGAATTCTTCAAAGTGAAGTCATGAAAGTATAAGAAATTATTGTTTTACATTGAAATGTAAATTGACAATTTTATCTTGTATTTTGTGTTTTTAGTTGTGTTTTAACAACTTTTCAAACATGCGCTGAATGAGGAATATTTGTTATTGTAGAAAAGATTGATTAATTACTTTACTGTGATCATAATTACAATGTATTCCTAAATATCAAACGCATTGTATCAGTTTCATATGAGTGAATTGGTTTTCTGACTGTTCTAATAAATTTTTTATTTAAATCGAGAAGTGTTCTCCACAATTATCTGTGTATTTTCCTAAACATTTTTACAATGCTCTTTTTTTGGTTTTCCCCATCTCAGGCCTCAAAATACTTGACTGATTTTCGAGCTGGACACTGTTCACCTCTCTCCAATAATTTGTTCCAGCCTCCGTGGGATGTTATGTCATATGTCACTTAAATGCTTATTTATGTTCTTGATACATGGTGTGTAGAGTTCAGGTAAGTCGGTTGTTGACTTGTCTTATGTGTGAGAGTGTTTCAAAAATTTCAATTCACGAAATTATTACAAGACTTACTTCTGTTCAGTGTCAATGAGTGCTTAAAGTACTTTTAGAATAACAAAGAATTTATTCTAATCATTCTGTTTTTCCTCTTGTGATGTATATATTAGAATTAGATTGAATCATGTAGATCTCATAACTGTTTTTCACTATTTTATTGTTGAATTTTATTATATTGGAATTTTTGTTATCAATAAATTCTTCTGGTTAATTGCACGTGTCACACAAAAGTGATTGTATATTTATTAACAGTGATTTATTTACTACAATTTTCTACAAATATTGTTTTTCCATTTTGTAAGTTACTTGCCCACATAGTTAGAAAGTATTCAAAATGGTTGGCCTCATGATGAAGAATTTTTAAATTTGTTGGTCTTTACTTTACGAAAAAGAAATAAAAGAGAATGAATTTTTCTCAAAGTGTTCCACCTGCTGTAGTCTACTCTCATTTTTCCATCAACATTTTTCAGTAAACTATATTAGATATGTGAATTGTCTCTGTCCATTTGGTATTTTGCTTTCCATTTGTCACCAGGAAATTCCAAAATTACATGGCAATCAGAATAAGTAGTTTGCCAGATAGTTGTTTCTGCATAATTTGGTAATACTTTTCAGTGTAGTTTGTAATAAGAAAAATAGCAGGTAACTTTCTACATTTTCCATTTGGATACCTTATTTCACATTGACCATCTGAATTTCCTTTTCTCTCTTCTTCCTTCAAAAAGTAAATTTTCAAAGACATATTTACCACAATTTTTTTTCATCAACATTTTTTTAATGTTACTTCAACAGAATTATCATTACTCATTTGGAAAAACTTTCCTTGAACAAAAAATGGAGACTTGCATTAGTTACTTGATGAACATTAAATAGACACTTAACTGCAGCTGATGTTTTCTGAGCACTTTTGTTATTATGTGGATTATTACCAGTGAAATGCGGTACACCAGAAGCCATGTGTGTAATACCATCTTCAACATCCTAAATGGGAGAAAGTTTGGTTCATTGGGTAGAGTATTGAACTGCTGGCTGGACAGCCAGGGTTCAATCTGTGGTGAAGAGTGGCATATTTCACCACAATATCAAGACTGATTCCTAGATCAGCTGAAAAATTAATAGGACTCCTCAGTCTGCTGTAAAATGAACACCAAGTTATCCTGTGGTCAAACTGACCAGAGCGAGATGTTGGCCACATCTTATCGTCCTTGTGCCGAGACCTAGTAATTGCAGAGCTTTACTATCCATAAACCCATGGGACACACCTTAGGGACTATTGTGGGTCAGTTTGACTTGACCTCCTTAATTATTTGCTCATAAGTTATATCTCATCTCATCATCTGTTCTTTCTCATCAATGGAATATGAAGGAACTTTTATTCTTTTCATTTCATGAGTGGCTAGCTCTCTAGTTCATTTGAGTAAAGTGCATTGTAAGTTAATGCTTCAGACAGTTGTCTCATTAATAGGGCGAGTTATATTCCTATAAAGATTATTACAAACCAATGCATTGTCTCCTCCCCTTCTACTTGACTATCACTTGAATTTTCTTCTTCACTTATTCTCTCGACAATTTGCTCTGATATTGTCAGTTCCTTCAAATTACTTTCCACCAACTCATTATCTTTGATTTCTCCAGAGTTCTGGCACTCATTACCAGACACAGTTTCATCAGGTCTAGTTATTAGTTACTCCGTGCTCTTCAATCACTAAACCCATCTCCTGAAGGAGGATGTACATTACTGGGTATTTTCGATGAATTTGAGGGAACAATGTAGGACAGGATTGATTGATAGTATGATTTTTTTTTCCATACATTAATAGAAATTGGTGCTTTGTTGCAAGCTCCATTGATATTGGTAGGGTCCAGATGAATACTGTCATAACTTAAACTGATTTGACATTCCTGTTCTACATTATGCATTTTATGTTATGCTAGTCTTAAATAATGGAAGACTTTTTGGACCAGTGTATTTTTCATAAAGAAATTACTTTTCACTGATATTTGAAATTCTTAAACTTCATTTATACAGAGTCCATACCGAGGAAAAATTTGGCTCAAAATAATTTATTGTATTCTTCATGTTTTAAACCTATGTAAAGGCTTTCCTCATACCTCTGTTTCCTACAAGAAGATTTCCCTTCCTTCCTTGTTTTCCCTATTTTCCTAATTCTGCCGTTTTCTACTATATAAATTATATTTACTTCTCAGTTGTTTTTTTGGAACCCTCTTGTAAAATATTTTGACCATTTTGTTTATTTTCTTGCTGCCCTGTTCTTGGCTGAAGCAGTTTTCTAATGTTTTTTTCTTTGACACATTGATATTCTAAGCGTAAATAATGCTTTTTGAAATGTTCATGTTTTCTTCAGGGTGTGGGAAATAAAATTTCAGAATCATTATCTATTTTCAACTTTAAAATACTATACATGTATTTAGAACAGTAACAAAATTAATTAGTGTGCTGTTTTCCCAAACAATTATTTATTTTGTGTAACTGAGTGTGAGTAACTTAGTGAGTCAAGATACTAGTTCTGTTTTTAACATATTTACTCTTCCTCCAGTGGATAGAAAATGCACTTAATGCATTTATTGCTATGTGACATGAGAGTTTAATTGCATGCAAGTATCTAATTCAGTCATACATTGATTTAAACAAACATATTTATTCTTCTGATATGTTAATTTTAAAACTTTTCTTACTTTGTTGCTAATTCAGTGCTCAGTGTTCTTTTCCAGGAGGTGCTCTGATCCTCACTTACTACAGAGATAAAATGTGTGCAATTAATCGGGAGTATGGAAAACAAAATAGTTTGGAATGAAAATAATTTTTTGTTTTATGTTGTTATGATAACTTAAACAAAAACACAACAAAACAATTGTTATCATTAAGTACTTGTAATTACACTCTTTTCTGGTAATGTTATTGTTAATATTGATGACAAGAGATGTCTTTCATTTTGAGTCTATTCATTTACTTCGGATCAAAAGAGTTATAAAAATCTCCACCTCTTTTACTTTTGTATCAACACTTGAGATTTTAAAATATATTATGCTTTGCAGTTGCTGTATATGGGACCATTCAATTATTAGTTTTTAGTTATTTTATAGCTTGAATGCCAAGAAGATCAAAGATAAGTTTGTATAATATATTAATTATATAAATATAAAATAACAAGAAATTGGGTTTAAAAAAATCATTATTTTGCACATTCCATCTTTCCTAAAGAAGCAAGAATTTTTTGATTTGAAAAAATATTAAATTTCAAACCTTTTTCCCCTATATGCATTGTTACATATAAGATGGATACATTGTGAGAAACTGCTCTTTGATTCAATTAGATTTGATATGTTAAATTATTATTACATGTCAAAATTTTCCTTGTTATTTAATCTGTTTATGATCAAGAACTATGAGTGGCTCAGATACAAAATTCTGTTGGTATAAATGTTCTAATATACCAACAGGAAGGGGAAAAAAATACAAAAACAGAAATAGACCTTCATATTTGTTTTGTAATAAATTTTAAAATCTTTTTACATGGATCTTCACTATATTTTTCAGTTCTTTCTGTCAGGAATATATTTATTTGGAGGTTTACCTGGATCATCTGCTGAGCATGGCTTAATATCTTCTCTGCCGACAGGGAGAGACATTATTCGATAGGATGTGCTTCCCAATCATATTTCACTGTTGGTATGTCGAAATTCAACTGTTGGAATTTGAATTTTTTTGGAAGTAAATTCTGTCCATGACATCAAAAAGGAATTAGTTGGTGGACTAGTCTTAATAATTTTACTTTATCTTTAAGTTGTTCTTGCCAACAATGTCCTGCTGCTGATTTTTCTATTGGTTTTAAGTTTATCTATTCCTAAAAATTATCTCTTCCCTTGTACTGATATTTCCTTTCATTTGTGCAATGTATAAATTTTCATAATTTTGTTTATAGACTCCTCAGGCTCTTAATCTTTGTGATTTGCTTTAACAACATAAAATTGGAAAGATCTTCTACAGAGTCCGGAAAAGTCAGAGAAATAAAAAAAAATTATGTAATGTTTTTGTCTAAATAATATTGAAATTTTATGTATTTATGTTTTTCAGTATAAAAAAACATTTTTATCAATGTAACTCAAATTAATTCAAAATTCTTTTTAGAACACTGAAAAAAAAGCACGAAATAAAATAGTATTCATCCATCATAAGGTTGTAAGTCTAATTTTACTTATCTTAATTGTATAATGGATATTAATTGTAGAATTACTTTCATTTATGACTCCTTGCAACTTAAGACTTTCCAATATCTAAATTTCTCACATTGAAGTGTATTAGCCAATGGTTTCTTCAAAAAAGATTCCCTGGCATAAAAGATATGGAAGACAAATTGTCTTATTTTGCTAATGCAGACCATACATTGATAAGGAGGAGATATACTTGCTATGTAAATATTTTAACAATTACTTGATGTTAATGATCATTTATTTTATTCTGAGTTTGTGTGTTTTAATGTAGATTTAATTTATATTTAGCTAAACACATGCACTTAAATGAATAAACTTACTCTTTTGCACTTTGTGTAATTTTTGTCTCAATTGATAATTTTCTCGAAAAATAATTAGGCCATAATTTGCAAAAGTCAGGGAAAAATTAAAAATTTTTGTGTGAAAAAAATCTGGCAGTCAGGGAAATTTGATACAGAACAATGCTGTTCACCAGATATTCCTCAGCCAGCATGGATTGCAGATGGTAATTCGTTAAAATGCTAGAGGAGGGGGATCACCTCGCATACTGTATTTTTAATTAGGTAAATATTACGAATTGATAATATATGTAAGATTCGATTGTGCATTTACTGATCAAATGCATGATTTACACCCAGAACATTTGAATGGCACTCATGTCGTATTTTATTTTTTTTACTTTAATTTTTTTAGTATTCAGCTGGGGTCCCTGCTCCCCCAGCTTTGCCAGTGGTAATTGATGATAAGTAACTATTTTGGATTGATCTTAAACCTTTTCAGTTTTTTTATGTGGTACATCCCAAATGGTCAGACAATGTGGGTAAGGTCCTCCAAAAACATGTTCCTGGCAAAACAGGATGAACAAATTTAGTAAAGAATAACATATTTAATTTTTTAAGTATTTCAAAATTGAGGAATGTGTGAAATTACTCGAGAATATCAACCATTAATTGTTGTTTTTATGGACTATGTCATTAATATTAAGTGTATGGATGCTTGTATATTAAAAATTTGTTTTCCAAATGGGAAATTGAATAGTTTTGAAGAATCTATTGTACAGCATTTATGAATATATATATATATATATATATATATATATATATATATATATAATATTTNTATATATATATATATAAATAAATAAATCACACTGACTGGACATAGTACAAAATTGAAACATTAATTCTGTGTTAAGTGTAAAAGTATTTATTGTCTTTATGTAAGATAAGTGAGAGTTGAGTAAACTAGCATAAGGTAACAACATGAAGTCCAAGAACTGTATCTACATTGTTGTAAACCATTTACTTCCCATTATGTGCAATTCATGCCAGATGTTCTTCACAATGTATAGATATGTTTTATTAAATTATTGTTCTCTGCAGAGCAGTTATGTAATTTTACTGAATACTATCTCATCTTGTTTTGGAGGCCCCACTGTCTGACTGAAAATCAGCACCTTTCTCCAATATTTAAGTTTCCCCTTTTACTGACGAAATTTCAGAAATTTTAAAGTAATGTAAATGAGTCAGTAGGTAGTAAAGTAATTTTCAAATCATTTTGAATTTAACCTTTACATTAATTTCTAAAGGAAGATATTCTTGTTCTTGCTTATCATGATCATGAGAATATGTCATGCCTATATGTACAGACCATGAGAACAAACATTCTGTGAAGTTAATTTTAAAAGAAATTATTGAATTATACTTAATATATGAAGTAAAACTAAAGATACATAATTCTGGGAGGCAATGAAATTGTGTGCTCTTTACCTATCCAATGAATTGTGCCCGATGGAGAGTTCAAAACGTGACTGGGATTCGATCATGGTAACCTATTCTGCTGACATATTTTTAAAATAGAAATTGGAACTTCTATGAATCCTGTAATGTATCAATACAAGGTGTAGAAATAAAATGTAGTTTTCTTTTCAGAGATTTGGTTCTTGTATTTACCCTCTACCAAATAAACAATTTTTGTAAGAGTAGTTGGAACTACTTTTTCTTTTCTCTCTCTCAAGATTTGCTTTGGGGTCATTCTATGTCAAACCAACCAAATTTTTTTCATTTTCAAATTGACTATTAGATTTTCATGAAGCTTTGAGGGATCATGGTCTTTTAGTTTTCAGATTTTTGAAATCTTATATTAAAAAAATTCAAACTGTTATAGTTTGGTAGTTATTGATTTTTGAAATCTACAAAATAAAAAAAGCTTTTTTTCACATTTGTTCAGTGCTTAAAAATGCTATAATTACAGTTCTGTATAACTTAGAGTTGAATGTTAGTTTATTTTAAAGGGGACTTTAATTGAATATACATCTTGGGTACTTTTGAAGAAGAAAAATGTTTGTAAAATATTTAATTTTATTAAAGATATTACATTCAAAAATTAAAAAGAAAAATGTTTTTCAGTGCTTTTAAAAAAAACATCATAAAAATTTCAGATTGGGACCATGTTGGGATCAGTAGTTTTGAATAAAAAAAAAGTAACACTGTTTATGTTGAGTGTATGAGAGGTCATTTGACACCAATGTTCCTATGTTGTGTCGAGACCTAGTGGTCATTTAATTTGGTTACAAGTGTTTGTATATTTTTTCACAATTGATTTTGGCTTTGTTTGTTACATTCCATTTGTGAATTAATCCATTCTATTCACTTATAGATGTAAGCTGTAGGGAAGAAATAAACACCCTGTAGAAATCAAAATATTGGTACATTTAAAGTCATACCTGACACATTACAAATGAATAATCTCACTAGTAAGGTCTGTTCTGGATAGCCCCAAATTAGCAATTGAAATAAAGTACAGTTTTAATTTAATTTGGCCAGATTAACTACACAACATTTTCTTAAGAAAGGTCAAGGGGATAATGTACAGATAAAAGGTTTATTATGAATTGGTAACAATTGCAGAACTTTGCGGAAGGGATGAGAAGACCGTAAACATTTTCACGTGTTAATAGACTGAGGAATTGCATATGTGTAAGTTTGTAAGACTATAAATTGCCACAGGTAAAATAAAAAACAGGTCTTCATCAAATTACCCAAGTTACAGGAACTACCCCCAGTTCACAATGGTTTAAAGAAGTATGGTTAATCAAGATATACAATTCACATTTTCTAATGGACAATTGTTTGTTGTGAAAATTTTCCTGTACTTTTTAATCAGTTGAAATGAAAGTCAATTGACAATTCCAGTTTGTCCAACCTTTAAATGGTCACAAATTTAAATATCACCCTTCTCAATTTGAACATCCTTAACATCACCAGATTCTTCTGTTTTGGAAGAATTTCCTGCTTGACAGTCTTCAACATCATTCTTGTCACTCTGGGAGCTGTCTTGGGTTTCCACAACACCCTGAGAAACTTCCATCTTCTTGGCTGTGACTTCACATTCAGAGTCACTGCTATCGAGGGAACTTAGATCATTTTCATCAATGTCATCAACCCAAAGGCAGGTTTTCTTCTTCCGAGTATTTTCCTCTGTTTCCAGCTTACGCTTTGGACAAGCTGAACTAGTTGATGCTGAACGAAAACCTTGTTCCACAGCATCATACACTTTCTCAGTTAGCTCAGATCTCTCCTTCTCATAGCTTTGGTCAGTGAAGTCATGTTTTGGTTCTACACACAAGCGCTCCAATTTCTTCTTCCTCCGTTCCGCCGCTTCCCGTTCCCGCTCAGCTTGTTGGGCAATCCAATTCTTTAACCTCTTTTCTTCATTGATGTCTCTCAATCGACGTCCACTCAAATCTCGACAAGCTTCACGATTAGTTGTCTTTTCGATCTGGGCGCCAATGGCACGTAGCATGGAACCAAATCCTCCTTTCCCTCCTCGAAGACGAAGCGTAGCTCGAAGGTATCCATTATCCACTCGACTATCGTCATCCAAAACTTTTCCATGCAATGAAATGTAAAAATCGGAGAAGTTGAAGTTGTTGAAAATTTTCTCCCTGATATCACATATATAAGTCGGTCCTTCGAAAAACAAGTAATAGCCATTTATCTCCAACCACACATCCTTTCCCTTCATTGTTCCTAGTAGGAAGTGAAACGGGATCACTAATTTTTCCAATTCACCAGTTTCTCACAGAATAATGCAATCCATACAATTACTAAAGTTCAATATCAAATAATGTGTTGATTGATGAATACTACTTCCTTCAACAAGTTACAACTGCAAAGATACTTTAATTTCCCAAATGCTACAATACGGAACTTGACACTTCACATCCCAACCTCCTATACAGCTCCTGTACACTCCTCTTTGCTTCTTCCGACAACGAACATAGAATCTACATAACTTGTAGCATGCTTCCCAACTATCGCGGTACGAATGAATAAAAGCACTGCAAATAAAGCAGTTAAAATACTAACATTTTCTCCCGAAAACAATATTAGCGAAAAACATTTTTCAATTTATTTCGCAAGAAAGATCACATTTGTAACATAAATCTAGTATTTGTAGCTTTGTAAAGCATTCTTTGACGCAGTCTTTTGCGTATGATGGCAATGTGTAAATACTTGAATTCGCAGACAACTGGCGACTTTGATGTGTGACGTGGAGGGGAATGTTATACATTGACGTGTGTGTAGGCTAGAATGTTGTGAAGTATGAGTATTTGGTTCATATGGTTGCGGCGAGAAGTGACACTGCCTGGTTCGTTGTTCATAATTTAGTGAGGGAATGAGCATAAATATAATTGAGAAAGTTGGTACAAATTTACGGTTATAAATCCGTAGTACGTAGGTATGGATTGGTAATGTGAACGGAACACAGATTAATCTAGGCACGATATTAGAAGTTCCTACATTACTTTCTTATGAACTTCGTTTGACCTCTATAACATTTTCCCTAGTGTTGCGGTATGTCTAATGTGTGGAAAAGAGGAAATAATGTCAGAGGTAGATCTAATCCTCGTCAAAACCATCGGCGCGAGGAAACAAGCTCTCGAGCTGAGCAGGCATTTAACAAAGCTCACTCTCAGTTTCAAGCATCAATTCAAAAGCACGTTGTTACAAATGAGGGTGAATCGTCGGAGGAAGAAGATTTAGAAAGTAAAAGTATACTTCAATCAGTTTTAAATTCATATTCTTTATCTGGTGGCAAGCAAGAAGATTTAGGAAGAACAGGGACATTTTTAGAAAACTTATTTTCATCAGGAACTGCTGTCTGCCTCATTTGTATTGGGTCCATGAAAAGAGCTGATGCTATCTGGACATGTGTTGAGTGTTACTGTTTTTTTCATTTAAACTGCACCATGAAGTGGGCCACTGATAGCATATTTAATCTGAAGCAGTCCTTGGAAGAGTTTCCTCAAGTATTGAAGTGCCCAACTATTCAATGGTCATGTCCAAACTGCCGCCATAATTATTCAGAAGACAAAATCCCTCGCAGATATTTTTGTTTTTGCCTCAAAACTCTAGATCCACCTTGTCATCCATGGCTTGTTCCTCACTCATGTGGGGAGACTTGTGAAAAACCCTTACAGCCAGTGTGTGGTCACAAATGTCTTCTTCTGTGCCATCCAGGACCATGTCCTCCTTGTCCGAAGATGGTAAAATCTAAATGTTTCTGTGAAAAAGAGAAACCTCAAGCTCGAAGATGCAGTAATAGGTTTTGGTCATGTGGATCTGTATGCGGGAAGTTGTTGAAGTGTGGGAAACACAAGTGCAATGAAGATTGTCATGAAAATGCGTGTCCTCCTTGCCTTGACCAAAGTATTCAGTTCTGTGATTGCAAAACTGAAAAGACGCTTCGGCCTTGTTCTGAAGCTCAATGGCAATGCGGGAAAATATGTGGTAAACCTTTCTCTTGTGGATTTCATACTTGTGAAACAAAGTGTCATGCCAGTAATTGTGGAAAATGTCCCTTATCTTTAGCACGAACATGCCCCTGTGGTAAGACATCTTACCAACTCCCATGTACTGCTGAAGTTCCTCTGTGTGGAGACACATGTGGTCGCCTTTTGGAATGTGGTTTGCATGAATGTTCCCGTCCATGTCATCATGACAAGTGTGGTCTTTGCTTGGAAGTTATCTCAAAACCTTGTCGTTGTGGAACGCATGCCAAAGAACAACCATGTCGCAAGGAGTATATCTGTGAAACGAAATGTAAAAGAATAAAAAGTTGTAGACGACACGCATGCAATAGAAAATGTTGTGATGGTGAATGTCCGCCATGCGAGAAAGTTTGTGGTCGGTCGTTGGCGTGTGGTAGTCACAAATGTGCCAATGTGTGTCACCAAGGACCCTGCTATCCTTGTGTGCAAACTGTAAAGGTAGCTTGCTTTTGCAAAATGACATCCATTTCTGTTCGTTGTGGTATTCACAAAAAAACTAAACCTCCCAAGTGTTCTCAACCTTGCAAGAGACCTATGGATTGTCACCATAAAAACACATCTCTGCACCCTTGCCATTTTGGGAAGTGTCCTCCTTGTCGAGAAGTATGTAATTTGAATTATGAACGCTGCAGTCACAAGTGTCAAGCAGTATGTCATGCATCTGTTCTGCTAGCCACTCAAGTGAAAAGGATGATTTGGGAAACAGATATTCCTACTCCGATTCCAGAAAAGCAGCCTTGTCCACCCTGCACAGTACCTGTTAAAATTAATTGCTTAGGAAATCATGAGGAAATTACTGTACCTTGCTCATCTGCCAAAATTTCGTCTTGTGGCAGACAGTGTGGACGTTCCTTACCTTGTGGTAACCATTTCTGTGAAATGGAATGTCATCGTGTGGAAGGAAACAAAAATGACTATGAAGCAGGCACAAATTGTGACATTTGTGAGTCAGAATGTTTAAAGGAACGTCCAGATGGATGCAGTCATGCATGTTTAAAACCATGTCATCCGGGCCAATGCCCGCCATGTCGTCAAATGGTTCGCATCCGTTGCCAATGCAGCTTGAACTTACTCTACGTGAACTGCTTTGAGTGGACTTCTGCAGAAGAAGAACAGAAGGAAAAGTTGCAAAATTGCAGGAATCAGTGTCCCAAGAATTATGGTTGTGGTCACCGTTGTAAAAGCCTTTGTCACAAAGGAGAATGCCCCAATGCATCTCAGTGTCATAAAAAAGTGAAAGTTCACTGCGCTTGTAGACGTCTGAAAGCTGATTTTACATGTGATATTGTTAGATCAGGAGATGCTAAAGTAGAATGTGATGAAATTTGTAAGAAACTTAAAGAGGAGGAAGAAAAAAGTAAAAATTTATTATTATTGCAAAGAAAAGAGGAGGAAAATCGAAAGAACCTAGAGGAAATGGAACGATACCAAAAGAAGCTTCAAGGTCGTAAAAAACAGAAACACCATCACCAAGAAGAAATAAATTCACAAAAATTTTATTTGACCCAATACTGGATATGGGCATGTAGTCTTATTGTATTGGTTTTTGCTATTTACCTGCTCTTGCTACAAATATAAGAAACATCTTGGACTGTGTGGGCAGTTATTGGAAATTGACTAGAACATTTTGGTGGAAAAGTGGTGTTTACTATGCTTATCTTTGTTTGTTCTTGTTTTGAATTGTGAGATTTTATGCTGTGAAATTTTGGAATGAAAGAAATAAAACTAGCATTACTGCTTGATTATTTGAAGCATACATATTACTTCCAGTTTACCTCTGAATTCCACATTTTTCCTTAAATATTTATTGCCTTAATTGTATTCTGGAAAAGCCAGGCAGTAGTCAATCGCATAACCATCTGTTACATTTTAAAGTTTCATTTGTTTTAATTTGAATGGGACATTTCAACATTAATTTAAGAATACTTTAGTTTTAAAAACTAAGACATTAACTTAACTGTTTAAATTAAAACAATAAACTTGAAAAAAGTGTCTTTAGTATGACTACCATCGTCCCCAAATGAATACTGACAATAGATTGCTGGAAAATAATGGCTGTCGAGTTCCAATTTCACCACATTTTGTAATGTGTTTTAACAAAATCCGTTTCTTCTCAATTTAGAAATATAACAACTTCAAAGGCTTTCTTCTGAACATAACATGAAACTTTGTAAACATTTCTACTTTGTATACATTGCTAATAGATCCAAGTTTTCTTTTATTAGAAACAACTTTTAGAGTTTATTATAGTAGTTTATCACAATCGACGAGTTGTTAATGATAATATAAGAAGTTCAACAACTGGTAATCTGCATTTTTAATTAAGAATTTCTGCTGTGATTAAGGAGTATGAATTTTATGGTGATTGAAAAGTTAGTATTTAATTGCTCACAGAAAACAATACTTGAAACACAATACTTTTGATTTTAACATTCATTATAAGGTAATAGAAGGATATAATTAAATGATCTTATTTTGAATGCTCTCAGGCTTACACTTTATTAATGATTATCTAGAAGACAATTCAACTAATGATATAAATCATTCAAGATTGCTACATGTGCCAGTTGTTCAGTTCTTGTAAATTAGAATTCAGTGAAAGATTATTCCAAAGTCTATAGGATGGAAACTTTTTCAAACATTTCCACTGCTCAATGAGTATTTATACAGGCTGTGAAAGCTTATATTCAAAGATAAGCTTATGTGCTTTATCAACTCACAAATACACATTCGTTCCACAACACCCCAGGATAGACCCTGGTACTCAGTCTGGATGTTGCGGTGTGATGGAAAATTCCCACTTCACCAAGGATCAAACCCCGGCCATCGAGCCAACAACTCAGCCACGCTACTCCACATTTCTTTTAGAAAAGGCATATTAAGTTTAATGTCACAATGTAACAGTTTGGAAAAGGGGTTGGGGAAGTCAATTCAGATAGTTTAGCCCAAATCTCAGGTAACAACTTGTTGCTGTTTCATAGCTGAACTTGGGCTTCAGGAAAAGGAATACATATCCAAATAATAGCCAGAGGTAGTTAATAAATGGCCACATTCTTTTTTTATTTCAATAATTTCTCAAAAAATTAGTATTCTATAAAGTTACAGAATACACACAAATACTGTAGACATACAACACTCAGTAGAGTTCACTTTCCCCCAGCACAAAATACTTAAAACACACCAATTAAATAATTAGCAAAAATCTTGACTTTCTGCATTTAATATAAAACAGCATATTTCCTGCCAATAGCCAACAAGATGGGGAAAATTAATCATATTTTAAATTTACGGCTGACCTTTTAAGCAAGTGTAAAAATTTTATTTTCACTCACATTATTTTGACTGCAATTTGGGGCATACATTGAATGAAAAACAATTTATCATCTACATAAAACATCAAATATAAAATAAAAATATTACAACAATAGACAAAAATATTACAGAAATTAACCAAAACATTAGTGAAGTAATGAATCTCTACAAAACTTTACTTCCATTGAACACGAGTTTTTCAATTACATCAAATTAAATTTAACAAAGAAATGTTCTTCAATTTTTGAGTGATTTCTTCTTTGCTTGGAGTGGGTAATAAACATGTCCCCCTAGGCTTGCCAGGCCCAATAGTTTATGATCTAAATCAGCACTGTCTCACATAATGTAGCTTGTGGGCCATTTTCTATACACATTCAACTAATCAGGTCGGATGGAGTTAGGCAAAATGTTGCCCGATGAATAAAACTAATGGGTCATACTTATTTATCTGTAACAATATTTTGATTCTCATCAACAAATTGATATTATTTCAAGCTGGAAAAATGAAGTAATATATTTCTTTATTTAAAAAGTATTTTTAATATTTAGTATTATAATAAAATGTTATCATGTTGTAAGGTATGATGGGGTAATTCCGAACACAACTTTCTATTTCCTCCCCGGACATGTCACGTCAAATATTAATTCTGACAGAATCGACTTATAACACCAAGTTGAACCCCCA
Source organism: Laupala kohalensis (assembly GCA_002313205.1). Taxonomy (NCBI): domain Eukaryota; kingdom Metazoa; phylum Arthropoda; class Insecta; order Orthoptera; family Trigonidiidae; genus Laupala; species Laupala kohalensis. Next base: position 212,473 of record NNCF01126987.1, on the reverse strand, counting down.
AATGTTTGATGAAAAATTAGATGTAATATCTACAAGAACTCGAGGGCTGTAAAAAAACCGTTTGCGGGCTGCTAGCTGGACAGTGCTGATATATCTCATCAGGCCATCAAAGAATTTATTCAAAGGTTACCATGTAAAATATCTATCATCAATGATGCCTCATTCCAATGTAAGACATTACAATCATGTGTCTGTAGCCTATCTATGCATCACTTAAAGACAAAATTCTTTTCTTAATAAGATGCTCTATGGAAAGAGGTTAAGTTGGTTTTACAATTAACAAAGAAATGTTAAAAATATACATCACCTTCCTATCGCTTTATAAAAATTAGATCATATCACATATTTACTACACAGTAGTTAATTAAGGGAGTTTTTGCATTGAAAAACTTAGAAGTGGGGAAGACAAACTTTACCGGCAAACAATTCAGATATAACAGTAATCCATAGGGCAAGCACAAAGAGAATGTATGATACACCGACTTGATGACTGTTGGGAAGTTGATATGGTTGTCCCCCAATTTCATCAACATGAAATCCCATAGGAAATATTACAGCAGCCAAGCAAAATAACACCACTGTAATACAAAATAATAAATCAATAAACAATAGATTCACCAAAGAGAGAACTGTTTAATTACAGATGTATATTCCTGTACTCTGTACATGTATCTCACATAATGAAACAACAATGAATATTTTATTACAATTAACCAATAATACAGTGAATATTCAAAACAAAACAACGATTAATAAGACAACACTTACTAGCTGTGAATCCAACCCAGCGAGCATAAGGTACTACATTTCTGTCCCAATGAGATGATGCTAACAAGATAATAGTTGTAGTAATACATATACAACCAACAAAAATGCAAACCAAGGCTAAAAGCCATTCAGGTTGTAAATCAGGAGTAAAACACACTTGTGATCTATTGTATAATGTCATGCACGTCCACATGAGGCCCAACCGAGTGTCTCCTAGAAAAAATAAGAGAGTCATATACTTAAAGGATTACGAAAAATCTTGTGAATGTATTAATTAAAAGTTTTTTATTTGTATTCTAAGATCTAGAGCAAGGTCATCGGCAACTATTAATAATTTTGAAAGAAACATAATTCCATACCTCCGACATCGGTAATAATCCAGTCAGGCATAGCTAAGCTGACAATAGCAAAAACGTCGGCAGCAAGGAACAAAGTTCCAGATATGAGGGTCAACTTGTCCATTATGAGCAAAGTTTACAGGGAAAACATAAACAAGTATAATTTCATGAACATTACCTATTTCATTACGCCTACAATGACACTGAACGCAAATAATGAATTAAATGAATTTCTAATGAAAAGTTAAGCTTTACGTATGAAACAAAGCATATAAAATTATTCCATACCTCCCTACTGACTGCAGATTGTCAACCAGAATAAAAATCAAAATCAGAACTGTTCAGAGCAGTATGAGTGTGATACAAATTACGACAACACGAAAGTATTGATCGATAGAACCATCGAGTTCTCACAAAGTCTCGTATCGATAGACCCAGGATCAACCTCTGGAGACTGAAGCTCTTGCTCAGCTGTGCTAAATTTTCGGCTCCTTTCGGCAGCCTGACAGGTGATCGGAAACGTCAGAAATTTGAGATAGAAAATTCTGACTTTTTCATTTCGTAATCTGTGTTGTGATTGTGCCGAGAGTTGTAATATGTTTGTGATATGAAGAATTTTCGAGCTGCATTATTTTTTCGTGAAGTATCTTATTATTTTGCATTTAATTGAAGATTGGAGTTCTTTCTTTGGAATTGAAGCCGTCTTTACTATTTTTTTATGTAGCCAGCTGGGTAATTGGTACGTACTGAAACGTACTACTTCTTTATATTTCTGTAGTGTAGTTGAAGAATAGTGTGATCAAATTTCTTGTGAAGTTCTGTATTAAAAGAACTATAGAGATATGGCACAAGGAACGTACTTAGAATTGTTCATAGTCGTCTGACTATCCCACTGACAGGTGACGTAAGTAGCTTTGGCATTAGTGTAGTTGTAGAATCTAGGTGTTTGTAAATATATTTCATTTGGTTAATGCCTTTGTAGAAATTAAACTAAATGTCCGGAGGAGGCACTGCTCAGGGAGCCCTATATTCTCCCCTGCCACAAACTATTAGTGATACTGATTCATCTGAAGAAGAGCTAATTAGTGTTGTTCATCACAATGACAGTAGGAAATTTGTTGTCTCTTCCAAGGAACCATTAGATAAGAGAAACGGTACGTGTTTAAAAAATAGACACATAACTTTTAGAATTGTTCATTGTCATAATGTGAGTATTTTTCAGGTCAGAAAATGGGTGATTACCGTCCTATAGATCATGATAATGAGCAGGATATTGCCATAAATGGCTTCCCCAATCAGCAGACTACAGCAGATGAAGTTCCGATCATTAAAACTGAAGGGACTCTTCCAAAGCATTTGCAGCCGATGTCAACTATCCAATTAATATGTTTTATATTTTCTATACTCTTGTGTGCATTGACAATAGTTGTTTTCTTATGGGTAATACCTTGTGATTGGGCAACGTGTCCTTCTGCACCTTTGAAGACTGGCACTCGAACATGGGAAAAAACTTTCACCAATCTAGGTAATTTAACCACTTTTCATAATTTGTAATAAATTCTATAGTTCTTATGTTCTTTGTTTTTAGACCACAAAAAAATCATGTAAGCATTTAAGGTAAACAATGTTTATTATATTTGGTAGAATACTTTTTACAGATACTAAAGAAATCAATGTACTGTTTTTTGAGGATTGGTCTATAATTACACATTTTTACAATACCAATGTTTGGGGAGTTTATTTTGCCTTCATCAAGGCTATATACATATATGAGACAATAATGCTAACCATATGGCACCATCACCAACCAGGACTTCATTCCACCATGTACAAATACAAAATGTCTCTTCTAGGATCTCTACAGATATGGCAAAAAACTGTTTATATGACAAACATATATCTACAAATGAGGCAAAAGTTGGCGTTGTAGAAATATGTAATTATTGATCAATCCTCAAAGAAAACAGTACATTTACGTGAATATAGTGGTCAAGATCATAATCTAAAGAAATCAATTTCAGAAGAAGATAATTTTGGAGAAATAGTTTCACGTTTGCAATTATCTCATTTTTTACAGAGCTTAAGGGAACTATTAGTGTGGTTCCTGGGGCTCCTGGACGAGGACAGAATCTTATATTTTTAATGAGAGATGATGTGACAAACCCTTTGTTGAGGCTTTCACCAGTCCATCAGGAAGGTGGTGCTGATTCATTACCTATCAATGGTGGAGGTGTGCTCTCATTGATTGGTTACAATGGGGAACCTGCATGGTGGAGGAGATTCCGTAGTTTACCTCATGACATAGATTGTTCTCTGGTGGATTTGAATAATGATAACATTGATGACTGCTTGGTTGTTGGTTCTGGTAAACTTTTAATTGCACTTGATTCAGTCTCGGGTAAGAAATTGAATTTTTATTTATTATTTATGCATGTTGTATTTATGTGTGGTTTAGTATTAAGTAAAAATTTAAAGCCAGTCAAATTGTTATTGGGAGCCAGAGTGACTCAGTGGGTAGAGCACTTAGTTGCCAGATGGTTATCCGGGATCCGATCCCTAGTTGGGTGGGGATATTTCATTACATTTCGACATCCAGACTGGCTCTTAGGCCTTCTCAACCAGCTGCAAAATGAGTATTGGATCTATCCTGATATCTAATCCTATTGACCATCCGAAACAAGATGCCGGCCACATCTTCTCCTCCTAGTGCTGAAACCTAGTAATTGTGGAGCTCTACCCTCCATGAACCCTTTGGGCACTTTCAGGGACTGTTGTGGGGCAGTTTGTTTGACAAAATGCTAATGGTTTAAGATTTTCCTTTACCTTCAAAAAGGTCTAATTGTGCCAGATAAAAAGTTACATGTATATTCAAACTCATCATTACTGCTTCTATTTTGTCCTGTTCCTCAAAAGATCGGGAAGAACATTCTGAAAATACCTATTACAGGATTCCAAAAGATCTTCCTATCCCATTCAATTTATCATAAAATTCATACGTGCTGTTATAATAATTCACTGGGGCAAACACTTAAATTTTCTGGTTTGCATTTAATAACAAGATGCTTTATCCATGGACAATTATATGTTGAATGTTCTGGGTGCCTTCTTGCAGACAAAAAAACAATCATGACAGTTTACTTCATATAATTTTAGCCTGTTCCTCTCTTTCTCCTGGAATTAAGAACTTTTTTTAATATACTGGGCTGTGCTGGACATGCCATGTTTTAGCGGACAAAGTTATCATCCTGGTGTGGCATTCCTCAGTGCAGTGTCACTATCAAACTGCTAAATCTGGCTCTATCTCAACAACAACCCAACAATGATCGTTTTGTTCAATCTGTTATACTTTTTATTCATTAATGGTGCAACATGACTTCTGAAGTGGTAGGCATTGATTGCGAAGGGTGAGGGGGGCAAGGTTAAGCTATTCGGATGATAAGAAGTGTTTCTTCTATAATATAAACAATTATCTATAGGGGGAATACTGTTTGATTGTGTTTTAATTTTAATTTTACAAAGACTTATTAATTTGGTTAACCCATTGTTAAGAAACTTTTTTGTTGCCTTTGGACACATTAATTGAATTCATGAGATATTTATTTGCTTGCTTCTGGAGAGTGAAATTCCTTATTGTTCTCCATGTAACCATCCAAGTTTTAAACTGTATTTTTTGACAGTATGTTATTGTTTTCATTGTGATTAATTTTGATAAATAAAGAAAGCAGTATTATAAAAGCATGGATCTTTTATTTTATTATTTAAATGTAATGGGAAAATATTATTCAACAACAAAAATATATATACAAACATAAACATGTAGAGTTCAAAACAATAATTTCTTAGTGATGAGCACAAATACTATAGATTAAGGATGGCTTTTATTTTTATTAGAAAAAGCGTGCTTGTTACAGGCATTGATATATGGCTTCTGCACACTCACAATGACAGTACCTTTGATGTTTGGGACATTGAATTTCCACTCATACTACCTGATTTGGATGAAGATAATGTCAATGAGTTGGTGTCAACTTGTCGAATGGTTACCAACAATGGAACTGTTGTATCTGATCATAATAACCTCATGCTTATATCTGGGAAAACAGGACAAATTATTGGACAACCATTTGTCATTAATAATTGCACCAATATTAGTTCCCTTCAGAAAGAAACAGATTATCGTGTTTCATTTACTTGTGAGCAGAAATTATCTGGGAAAGGTAAATTATATCTATATAATTATATCCTTATTCTTTATTTAAGTGTTTATTTATTCATTAAATCCGGAGAGTACGTAATATTTGCTTATTATCCTCCAAGTGATCATATGCAATTTTTCTCTCTCTTTTCAACGATGAATTATTTATTTATGTATGCTTGGGAAAGTGTTTTGTATTGTGTAAATTTTGATCAATAAAGTTTGTAGTATCTGCAAGTATATTCTTATATTATTAATGTAGTATGAAAATTGCTATTAAGAGTTCCTTCATGAAATGAATAATTCTACCATTCTTAGGTTAATTTTTCCACTTCTTCTTTCTCCAGGATCGTCGAGTTCTCGACGTGAGGTGCAGTTGCAGGAACTTTACACAAAAAGTACTAAAGAAAGGGTTTCCCCTTTCTTCAATAAAATGCAAAATGAATACCCACCCCTGAAACAACATCGTTCTCTGGAGAAACCAGAGGCACTCGATGGAACCTGGAAGACCACTGACAGTTTAGGAAGGAGAGTTTTGACTATCACTCGACAATGTTCAGATCACAATTGTACAATTTATGCAAAAGTAACCGATGGTGTACCCAACAATGTTGTCTGGAATTTTACTGCAGATAATACTGATGCCATGATATCAGTTCCATTAAGTCTTGGTAACAAATCCGGTAATACTAATGCTGCACCATCTTCTGTAAATGGATTTGTATTGAAGTTTTGGCAAGGCAATCCTGAGAAAAGGCACATGAGCCAGGATGATCCTTCCACTCACTCCTTGTATCGAAGCCGTCTCAAAGGAGGCAAGAGGAGCTTAAACTTCTGGGATGCTGCGATCCATAACATGACCCGGCGCTCTGTGCCAGTGGGTTCCAATAACATGAGTGTTTTCCACTACAATGAAAACATTGTGATTGTTATCTTCAACGGAACAAAATCCAAAACATTTAATACAAGTCAGAACGGCGTTGTACAGATTTGCATCCACAGTGATTCAGAGAGTGGTCATGTAGTTTGTCAACCTAATCTTGGTTTTCAGCAGCAATCAAGTGAGTACAAACTATTTGCTTTTTGTTTTCTTAATATGAACTTTACTATGCTTTTGGGTTTTGATCTAAAAATCATTAATATTGCTCTATTAATCGTTTGGACAGTAATCATCCCCTGGAACTTTTCATGTTATCTTCTTCTGGTCTGAAATATTACAGACACATCATTGAACCTGAGAATACAATGACAAAATTCAGTATTTTGTAATCCTTATGAATATTTACATATTTTTCATATTTGTATAATATAATAATACATTTCAGATTGCATAATAATACTCTACATATAAATATTACATTTCTTTATCAGACTAATTTTTTTTGTCATTTATTTTAGTGCTAATAGCTGATCTGGATCGAGATGGATCTCAAGAATTAATATCCTATTTGAGTACATTTAATGAAGATTGTGATGTTCATTCCAACCATCATTGGCACTTAGAATCTAAAGTGAGAGTAATTCGATTAGATACAGAGCTTGTTAAGTTGTATGAAAGTACAAATAATGATGAAGCAGCATTAAGGAAAGCAATTGCATCTAATGAAATATTATTGGAGAGCATGCTACATGTGTGAAGGATTACTTAAAAATAAAACATAATGGATAAGATTAATTTACATTGATAGTAACTTAGATTATTAATTTGTTTGCTGAATTTAAATTCCTTTCCTAGGATTCTTCATTGAAAAACCTTTATACCACTAATAAATCAGTAAATTTGCACACAATCCTTGAATTAGAGTTTTTTGTATAAATGTTTCTCCCATCTTGTGTGAATTACTGAGGATGTCCATTACGCAGGAAAAAATCTTTCTGCTTTTCAAATATATGATATAGTGGACAAAATGTTAGTTTTATATGATGTAAAGTACTAACAATAAATTATTTCATTTCCGTGCATATTTTGATGGTTACATTTCTATGAGCAAATAATTTGAACTTAACTTGCATATCGGAAACTTATCTAGCAGTAGATGGATGAACTTTCAAGACAAATGTATCTGTGTTGGAATTTGAAATTTACAATAAAAATGTAATTAATGAGTTGTACATTCTTTTAGATATGTATCCAAATTTTCATAATATGTTTGACTTTTTTGTGAGGTTTAATAATTATCATCTGTGGCACTTAGTTATTTGTATTTTCATAGCACCAGTTCGTGGCTACTACCAATTTTTCTGTGCCTATCTCAATATGTTACATAAAAAATGTGTCTGTTTTGCATAATTGCAAAACTTCAATTTGCATGCTATATATTGATTTTAGAATCCTTACATTCAATTTTGTAAACTCAAGATTGTTTTGTTGATGCTCCCAGACTCAGTAATTTGCTTCCATGAAATCATCATAGTTCACAAAATGTACTTTGCCCAAAATCCTTACGGAGTAATATTATTAATATTCAATAAAAATATGTACATTACATTTAATCTTAGCTGCTGAAACATATAATTTCAAGAAGAATTAATTTGACTAAATAAATAAATTTATTGTCAAACAAGCAGTTACAAACTGTACATGACTTTGAACTTATTATTTTAATTGAAAGTTAATTCAATTAGGAAGTAAAATAAAGCACCTGGAAAGAAAATTAATTAAATTAATTACAAAGTTCATTCATCCGTTGTCATATTGTGTTCAGAATTCAATATCAGCCCAAAGCTACTGAATATGTAAGACTTGAAATATTTGCTGAAAGGTTGAAATTTTAGCTGAAGATTTTGATGTGCAAATGTATTGATTTGTTAACTTATTGGAAGTTTTATTTGTGCTTAACTCTGCACATTTACCAAAAACACTTTCTTGCAGCTTCAAAAACATTAAATAATTACTGTTTCATGCATTTATTCAGGGAAGTTAATCTTTTAATGTATCTAGTCAGTAGTCTAATCTTTTGTCTTCATCAAAGAAGCTTAGTACTAAACTTCTGAAAAGTGTGGATGATTCATGAATAGTTATGTTCGAGTGTTAAGAATTATGAATTCAGTCAATATATTATGCTTTACTGTATTCCCTAACTTGCAGTATTATTAACCTAATCAACTTGATAGACAAAGTAATTTTATATAATATAAGCTGTTCATGTGGTGAAATAATTGTGTTATTCATGTGTAAATATATTACTGATTTTGCTCTCCATTTACTCAAAACAAAAACTAAATAAATGAAAGAAATGTATTATTATTTTAACTTATAGTCATATAGTGTTAGTATCAATACAGTATTATTTTATTTACTTAAACATTATTTTTAATATCTGCTTTTTTGTTTTTTATTTATTTTGTTGGAATTCTATGTAGGAATTGTTTATTTTAAAATATATCAAATTTTCAACTTGTACTTGCATAAAATAACATCAGGTTAATATATTTCTTAACCTGTATTTGTGGGTGCAGTAAAAGAAACTTATTGTATAACAACTAGAGCCTTTTCTTCAATATATATATTTTTTAATATTCAATGTATTTTTAGGAATACTTTCTACAAATGTATCAAACATAGATGACAGTGATGATTCATAGAACTGGAAACTAATTTGTATTTTGCTGAAGATGGGATGAATACTACATTTTCTTGAATCTGAAAGATAGTGGAATGGAAGTCTTAAATCTTTCATAAAAGAATTGTAGTTTGAGAAAGAGAAAGAAGGCTGCAACTAATGTATCAGTTCTTCGTTTTATGAAATTTAGAATCTTTGTTGCATCAAATGAAGCTATATATTATTAAGATATACTTTCATTTACAGTTATTTACACAAAGTATACTTCATGCAAAATTGGAATTTTGAAATCCTTAAACTAATTATTTGTTTAGGTGGTAATAAAGTTGTAAAATTATTTATGGTAATTAAATTTATTTTGTGAATAAAATTATAGTTGTATTCATCACAATTTGGGTAAGATATCTTTTGATTGAAGATTTTATTTTCACATTTTGTAAACTTGAAAACATCCCAAAAGTGTTTAAAAAGTGATGTGTGCTTTCAAAGCAGAAGTATTTTAAGTGATTATTTGTCCTTAAATTTAAACTAAATTACTTCTTAACTGTCACAATTGTAATATTTTTTATTTCATTTTGGGAGGAGGATTTGAAAGCTTTGAAAGGAAGAAACATACTGTGATTTTTTAAGTTTGCTCTTATTTTGAATCATTTTACAGAATTCCTTGTTTCTTGGATTCATATCCCATCAACATTTATTGAACTTTTATTTACTATTATTATTTATTAACTGGAGTAATTTTTTTTGAGTAGTAATTTTTTTTGTACTGTATGACTAAAGAATAATAATAAATGATAATATTGGGGAAAGGAGATGTTATTTTAAAAGTCTTTTTCGTAGAAGTAACGGTTGAAATTTTAGGAGAATTTAGACTAATTTCAGGAATCATAATTAAGTCTTAGTAAAATATGAATTAAGATTAAAGATCATTCATTGGTTATATTTTCATCAGGTTAAAAAATAATCATATTAACCTGGGATAATCAGAAATGCCTTTGCTGGAGGAACGTGTTATAGTGTTGGGTGAGTTACCCAACATCTTTTAGGGTATAGGAGATTGTAAAAGCAATTTATGGAGATTATTTCAACAGTACTTGTACTCATTATAAAAAAATAATAGAATCAATTGTGACTTGCTATATTTATAATTTGAATACATATTCTGTATAGTGCTATTTCATATCCTTCTCAGTACTTTACTATCAAGCTTTAGTTGATGTGGATATCTAATGTTATAAAAAAAATCTACTGTGATGTATAGGTATTCCATGTTATATGTTTAAGCAATGTTGTGAAGCTTATTGTCCTGTATATTGTATCTTCTGTAACCCTCAATATCATACCTTGCATTGAATATTTATAGGAACTACTCTATAATTATCATGGCATTTTGAAGCGATACTAAGTTGTATGGAAGCTCATATCTTACAGATCTCTTTAGGTGACTTCGTGTAATTATACACATGTATCTAATTGCCGTAAGTAAAAAATGTATTTTCATAATCTGAAGATTTAGGTTGTTGGTTCATACAATGTGTATGGTAATCTAGTCCTTAACAGTGCGATGTTTAATGGTCTGTATCATTGTTTTATTATACCCTCATGGTACACAAGTGGCTGTGAAATGTAGAGCTACTATATATGATGTGAAATCTTATAATTGTAACTATATAAGCTGTATGAAAAAAATTCTTGAAATAAATATGGCAGAAAAATATGTTTATGATTGAATGTATTCTCCCATCATGAAAGTATTAAGAAACCACTTCATAGTTGTTCAATTTCTTGTAAGTGTTCTAATGTAAAATATTAATTGCAATGATGAAACAAATACTGTGAATTGAGCAATGTATCAATATTTTATGGAAGTTGTATCTAATAACTTTCATGAGAGCTTTTATTTCTGAAAAGTAAAGCTTTCATCTAAGAAATAACTGTTACTGTTTGGATTCTTGTAATTTTGTATAATTTACATCTTTGTAGAGACAACTGAATGAGTCACAATCCATTCAGTGAACTATTTACAGTAATGTAGGTACATAGATATGACCTCTAGTAAGCAAACTTATAAGGTTGATTTAATATATTTGAAGATAGATCATAATGAGTAGTTGCATATGTATGCTAATATAAAGTATAAAACAAATTTGGATGATAAATTATTAGAAAGAATTTAATACAATTATTGAATGATGTGAGAAACTATTTTTATTTTCAAGTTAATATATCTCATTTGCAACATTTCCTGGCAGTTTTGTTTAATAGAGAAAATATAAAACCTTTTGGAATATTTCACCTGAAGGTATTTGTCTATTAGTTATTATTGAAACACATACGAAATAAATAAGCAGCACGAATTGATGAAATATTTGAATTTCTCCAAAATATTATGTGAAATTGTATGTACACAACTATCCCCACATTCTCCGATTTATATTTGCCGCGGAAATGTAGATGAACAAAGTAGTGAGCGTTTTCGCAATTCTAGTCTTTGTATTTGTAGGAAATGTACAATTTTCGACTACTTATTTATCAAACAATCATGATCAACAATCATCGTGAATTTGTTCACAACAGAAAGAAAAGTTGATCTATTTATTCCCTGGATATAAATACTCCGTGAAAATTATTTCGTTGTGTACGATTCCCGAAGTACTGTGGACTTACGAATTGTGCCATACGCTCTAGTGTAATAGTGGTTAATTGGAGGAAGTGTTATATTGGAGAATATTGTTTAGTTCTTAATTTATCGTATTGAGGTACATTTGTGATCGAATTTTGGGACATATCTAGGTCACTGAGAAGATATCTAGTGCTGCAAAGATGGCTGCAAATTTAGATGAAGAACAGAGTCTTCGAGAATGCGAAGCATACGTCCAGAGACATAATATTCAGCAAGTTTTAAAAGATTGTATAGTGCAATTGTGTGTGAGTAGACCTGAAAATCCGATTTCCTTTCTGCGGGAATACTTCCAAAAATTGGAAAGGGTGAGTTGCATTTGGGATTTGTATCAACTGTTATCATTATTTCTTTATTAGTGTAATTTGATATTAATTGTATAATTTGATTTCAAGTGCCCTGTAAATTGTTTGTTTGTTTATGTTCAATAGATTTTAACCTTGATTCGGGATGATCTTGAGGTCTATGTATTGCGATGTTATATTTATGCTGTCAAAGTAGAGTGACATTTCATTATTTTTAGTTTTATTACCTGCTTATCAAATAAATCTCACAGTTATTATGGTTTCTGAGGTGTTAAGGTTTATCGAGTATTGCAGAGTCTCTTGATTATACATTTTTTATGAAACTTGTTTGATATTCATTCACATTCTTTTTAATGATAATCATGCGATAGAAAGTGATTATGTTTGAGAGACCCCGATTTGACCTGCTTGTGAGCTGAAGGATGCCAAACACTTGCCGTACCTGCTTCTTGCTATTAATGTCCTTTAATAGTATAAACATTTGAATCTACTATTGAATACTTAGAAAGACATTTATGTAAAATTTGCCTCTGTTATAGGAAATGATAATCATTTTCTAAATTTCTATCTATGGTAATTATTTTCCATTGAGGGTCACATTTCTTGTTTAGTTTGCTATGACAGCCATCAACTTGTACACAATTTATTACTAGTGGTTGCACCAATTTTCGTATAACTTCATACATCTTGCATCTGTGTTATTATGGACATCAGCTTTTTTTGGATTGTGGGAGAAAAACTACTGTTTTGAAACTACTTTTATGGGTATTGCATCCTGTTTATTACATGTGTCCAAGTTTTATTTATGATTATGTAGTGAATGAACAAGGAGAGTATACTTTATAATTTCTCCTTATTCGTTCCTTTTTATGTATATATATATATATATATATATATATATATATATAT
>NNCF01126987.1:132952-199502 GCA_002313205.1 Laupala kohalensis | reverse complement strand
CAAAAAAAAAAAGTCAAGTGAGAAATATCCCAGACGAGTGGGCGGCAAGTACTTCCCTTTGGGTTATGTGTGATCGGAACCGTGGGCGGAAGGAAGGAAACGTTTGGAGCGGGCGAGGGAGCGCTAACGTCAATACCACGAGGCTCCCCTCGGTGCCCTAGCTCGTCCCCTGGCCGTCGGCGCCACTGAAGTGGCTTACCCGAGCGACTGATTGGGCATCGTGCGTCGCCTCGTGCCGCCGCGCTGGACTCCTGGCGGGCGCTATGTGCTTCATTAAGCACTTTGTAGATGGATTCTCTGTCCTTACCCGGAGGCGGAGTCTCGGAACTAGGAAGAGATGCTGGAGAGTTAAAGTTTAGGTTAGGTTTCACTTTTATTTTGAACTACACACAATTTCTGGTGGCGTATAGAGAAAGAATCTGGCTTGAACCTCGTAATTATCTGGTGGGGAGGGGTCTATTTTACAATATATAGTGAATAATATAATATAGTAGATACGGTGAAATATTTAAAATTTATAAGTGAACCTCTTTCCTATTCTTTTAATACTTTTCTTCTTAAAAACTGTATTCTCCGTGATTGCAGGAGGTGGCTTCAACCTCCGGAGTTTTATGTCTCTGGAGGCTGAGAGCTTGTCGCGCTTCCCAGAAATCTGCGCGCACCTCTGCCCCACGTTGGCGCTATCATATATCATGTTTGTCCCAACTGGGCGCGTAATATGGGTTATGACATTTTAATTGGTACACGGATGTTATTACAAACTACACGAAAACTGACTCCAAACAACAAAATACAATAATTGTACCTTTGAATGAGTAATTCCGGAATACTCACTTTTTATTAACCCCATCCATATTGCGTTTGGATTAGATCGTAATATTGTCTTGTTCGTAGAGTTTTATGTTTCCTTCGTAGAGTTTTCTTTGTGGTGTAGATGGAAACATTTCTATACCTATTAAGCGCAAAAAAAAAAAAAAAAAAAAAACTTCCGTATTAAGCGTCCTCTGGATGACCAAAAAAACTTGTGATCGAGGAATGACTAATGAGGGGAGGAGTTGCAGACAGAATTCTTAGAAGGTTGTTGAGCTTTGAGCTGCTACCTGAAGTTGTGTGTATTATATGGTCTTTGAATCCGGTCACTTTTCCCTTTTTTTTTTTTTTTTTTCGTGGGGTTTTGGAGTTCTCCAACGTCAAGGTCATTAGAGCCCTTACTTTTTCCCAGAAGTGGGTAGGAGGTAATACACCTAAAGGAAAATTTTTAAATGCCATTTGCACATTTTAAGAATTGAATAAAATCAATTTGCATTATGAGTTGCCATTAATTTGTTTAACTGAGTTTTAATAATCACCGTCGTTGCAGCCTTTTTTGTCTTGGAAGTATTTTCTTCGGCTGCATCTAAATATGTCAATATCTCAAGACGATATTACGCTATAGGATAACACAAATAAATAATGTATATAGCTTGTAGCTTCTTTAACCCCCAATTATAACTAGATCGCAAAAAACAAAACAAAAAAACAATGCCACGCTAGAAGTCATTCCGACTTCGTCGCGGCGTCAACTGGTTGTAATGAAGGGTTAAAAAAGGTGTTTGCGGGGAGAAGGGTCACATATTATGATGTAAATAAACATATTTAAGCGACCAAATATAATGTGACTAAAGTGGCAACATATCAAATCGCGTTTTTAGGCACGGACCGCCCCGGACATCCCCCTTCAAAATGGGTTACCAAAAGTAATATAAATATGAAAATTTGAACACAAATATACTACATTTTAAAATAATTCTTATCGTGAAAACTTATGAAGTATAATTTAAATTTGTTTCAAAATTTAGTTCGTAACCTATAACGCGGTATGTAAACACGTTTCTGGGCTACTTGAATATGACTGCTAAAAAGAGACTCCCACCCCGGATGTAGATACGCCACTGAAGATCTTACTAGTGGAAGGGGAAAATAGACTCAGTTCTGCGAAACAACGGTCGATGTGTCTTTTGAATTCTGCATGAAAGGTTGATATTATTTCAACTTTAAGTTGTGGGATGGTTGAGTGAAGAATTGAGTCGTACGTTTTTCAATTTAATTTCTTGAAACCGTTATCATTAGTTCCTGAGACATCGTAATCCTTTTCTGTTGTGGTTCAACAGTTTATTCTGCGGGTTTCATGAAGTTTTACTGTCACCATGTTTATTTTCTTTCTGTGGAAAATAAAATTAGAAAATGTCAGTAGGTGTAAGAATTTTTTTAATCCACTACATTTGTGGACAAATTCAGAAGATCCTCATTCAACGTGACCTTAGTATAGTGGACTGTAAGAATATTGTAATGATAATAATAAAATGTTTATTTGTATATGAAATGTTTGAATATTGTGAATACTCAATGAGTCATCGTCAGTTGTTAAATGAAGGAATATGAAGCAATAACACTCATTAGAATTTTTTTTTTCAAACCATCGAATTGTAAGCAGTCAACGTGAACCAAGATCTTGTGAAGATTAATACAGTGCGTACTTAATCTTTCAAACCAACTTACATTAAGTGTTTTTATTTATAAGAAATACTTTTTGTAGTTAACTATTATACTTTCATTGATGTGCACTCCAGTTACACAAGTTATTTGATGCGAGTCGGACTTACGTTAAAGCGGACAACCTCAATGTCCAACCTCTTCTGTAAACATATTCTCAGTTTTCGCGATACAGNAAAAAAAAAAAAAAAAAAAAAAACGAGAGCGATGTTTATCGCTATATACGTCACCAGTATTAAAAGCAAAAAGGCCCAGTGGGTTAAATTGAATTTTATTTTATCTTTTTTTAAGGGTATTATTGAGCTTTGGGATTTGTTCAGCATTGCATTTGTCCGGTTTCGTGACTCCTGTTATTGTGGCTGTTTCGTTGTAGGCACTGAATATTCCCTGTATGTTAGCTGTCACATTTTGTTGTTGTTTGTTTGTCGTCCTGCAATTACTGTACCTGTTGAAATCATATTATTCACTTACGGCTTACATGTTTACAACTTGAGAAAAAGTCAAGAAATATATTATTATTATTGTATACGCAATCCTCCATATGAAAAAATCTGGAGAGTATCTCTCTCGATTTCATTGCAATTATACTTGTTTATCACAGGAACTTGTATATTTATGGAAGATCTTCTGAAACAACCTGATTTGCGCCTTAATCGGATGAAAAGAAACTTACATTAACAATGTAGAAGATATAATTATATATCCCAATCTGATTATTTTATTATAAATACTAACACTCGGGAAGAAGGTAAAAAAAATAACGCGAAGAATTTCAGCCTTCGTTTCGACGTTTCATACATCTTCAGGTCATCACTATGAAAACGCTCAAGAGGAATATACCACTTTGGAGAAATAACAACAAAAAATTACAACGAATAAAAAAAAGTGCTCACTTCTCTACATAAGCATCTTGCACGTCATCACCTCTCACTATTACCTAAAACACTGCTTTACTTTCCTACTTGACTGCGGAATGTAAGCCTATCCACTTAGGTCTCTCTTGCTTGTGTCACTCTCCTGTCACATACTAAGTACTAAAGCAACCTATTCTACCTCTAAATTCCTAAATCTTATTAAATTTCATATTTATAAACAACAATTATCAGAGAAGTAAACCAAAAATTTACAAAACCTATTATACTCCTTACAAAACAAAATATTATAAAATACATTATTAATTTTAGTTTCAAAACTTATTATCAGATAATTAAAACACAATACTAGCATAATTCCACGTTGGGACTTTCCATACTGATTTCGCGGAGAACCTCAGGAACACAAAAATTGCAATTATGTGTTAACCAAACGTCAATTTTCTCTGCTTTACGGTCTTCCTCCCCACTGCCGACACATTACTTTTTTAAAATAGAACAGGGATCGGTGAAAGTGGAAATTCTTGGGGTAAAATGAGGACTTGGTGGAAACAGAAATATTACATGGAAAGAGCGTTCCTTGTTTCGATAATATTTTTTCGTATAAGAAAACAATTCGTCGGGGATTGCATATATCCCGTATTTAGCTGAATATTTTGTAATATGCGAATACCTTGAACAATGAATTGTAAGGAAAGGATATCCAAAAATATTTTCTGACAAAAATAATCTGTTTGGTTCGAATTTTTTTGTGGTGGAGATGCAGCGGAACGGAAGAACTTTCTCAAAGTTTGCATTGTTTTTGGAACGTGAAATTTATTACTTTTGACAACATCAAGGTTCAGTTACAAACAGCATATCAATCTCTGAAACTGTTTGTCATATTGCTAGCGAAGGCTCGATTCCTATCAGTTGCTCGTAGATCACATTGAACGTGACATCGCTTATGCACCAGAAGAACCTCCAAGTTGGCAGAGGCTCTTCTTGTACTTCGACCTCGTTATAAAGTACGCATTGGATATTAAAACGTATAAAATCTTTTTCCATTGGATGTCGAGAGCTGCAAAGGAGTTCAAAATTCGATATGAGATGGGAATCAAACAGTTCCTACATTTTGCAGCAATTTAGAAACAAGGAGTTTCTACATTTGAACCTGCAATACAAAGCATTTAAGCTGATTTATAATGGTTTTATCCCTTTCATGTCTTGGGGCTAATATCCGACGAAATAAATATACTGTGGGGCAACAGGTGGAGAAGTTCCCCGATAAGTGCATTAGAGCAAGACATTAATAGCATGCAAAAGAAAAACAATGATACTGAAATAGCGTGAGTCCAAGTCTTTATTCTATCTTCTTTGAACGTCTCTAATTTGCTACTTCTAAAGTATGCGTCATTAAGATTACATTTTAAAGTACATCTTTGATGTACCTTGAACATTATTGGATTGATTTGCTAAAATTTTGAATTTTTAGTAACAATATTGCGAATCGGGAGAAAGTTAAGTTGAAACGAGCTGCCCGTCAATAGGACTCATTGCAAATGCTACATAATACGAATGTCAAGTTTCGTTTAATCTGTTCATTTGGAGCCGAGTTATCGAGGAAACAAAAGTATCCACACACACCCACGTTCATGCCATTCCGGACATCAACGTTATTTGAAACCTTATTCATAAAGATGTGGAGAGATCTCAAAAGTTCTTTATATGAACGATTTCCGGACTTACCTGATTCATTACATCCCGCAAAACGTTTTTACGTCTCGAAATAAAAAAATTTTTTTCTCAAACTTTGGAGGCGACAACTTTGTTATAATTCCATGCTGTCAGAATTAATATTTGACGTGCCATGCCCGGTGACAGAAAATAGAAAGTTCTTTCGGAATACCCCGTCGTTACAGTATGAAAACATTATAATACTAAATAAAAATGCTTTTTAAAAATAAAGAAATATACTATTTAACTTTTCCAGCTTGAATAATAATAAATAATAAATAAATTTATTGTCAAAAAACAGTACAAACTGCGTATGACCACGTGGAGGAAAAAAAAACTAATTTACTCTCCGGAAGCAAGCAAGGAATACATATGACCTATTAGTTTTATTCGTCGATCAACATTTTGCCAAACCCATCCCGTCGAAATTTATAGAAAATGGCCCCCGAGGTAAGGTTAAGGTGGATACAGCTGCATTACATGTATAATCGAAAGGTCAAGAGACCTAAGTGTTAAGTTTAGGCCTTCTTTTTAAATTTTGAGAAAATAGTTCAAGTTTTATTACATGCCCATTTAAGTTGGAGTCTGCAAAAAATGTATGTGAACCAATGAAAATTATCCGATACTTATGTTAAATAATATTGACGTAATTGTATGCGCACCTAACTAAAACGTTCTGTGCTATCACTGCCATATTAAAAGGCGAACTTTAAACAAGGTCGGTTTCTGAGGTGGATTATTAAAAAAAACGCACCTTTGTGTGTGTGTGTGTGGGGGGGGGGGGTAAATTACAAGAACGGGAGTTTGAATATGAAATGGGACCTGTCTTTTATTCTAGTGATTTTAACTCTCGATATTCATCCCTATCACTGCGACGTAGTTTTCTGAACAATTTTGCACTTTTTCCTGACACTAAACTGAATAAAGAAAACCTCTCAATAAAAGAAAATAAACCTGAACAATATCGAAATATTTGGTGATTAGAGAGTTCTGGAACTGTGCGGGTGCCTGATCATCGAACCAGCCCTGGCGTAGATTTTTGCATCTGGAATACTCTTAAGTATTAAGCCATGTTTAATCAAAATAAATTTACACGCAAGGAGTAAAAAAGAAGTTTGAGAACGACTGATAAAGCGTTTCTCAATCGTCTTGTTCATTTAGAGAACCTTCTTCTATTAGGGTTCAGCGTGCACAGTACACAACGTGTAGATGGTATGGTAAACGCAGCTGTTGGTGGAACCCAAAAACTTCGTTGCTTCAACATGAATTTCCCTCGAAAAACAAATATTTTAGAGAAAAAAAAATCAAAATTAAGCTTTTCATTTGTTTCGGTACCTACATTTTTTTCGTTTACACTTGTTCTCAGGTCTAAAATATAGGAAAAATCTTACAAGGTAACTTTTTGTGTCAATTGTTTTGAACAATGGTTTCTATATTCAATATTTTCCTATGGCATGAAAATTGAATAAAATATTGTGTTGCGTACAGTCACCATCCGACGTACATTTTCTTCAACTACATAAAATTACAGATTTTTTTGCGTATTTTAAGACTTATAATCGCAGGATGAATGAAAAACTTTCATTTTTCGGCGAAACAACTTTATATTTTCGGGGCAGGTAGTAACGCGACAATTCTTCGAAAGATCCTTGCTATTAACTAAAGCGTGAACAGACTTCTTTTAGATTGATTTATATGAATGTAATTTATAAAAAAATAAACAAAAATTACAAATATTGAGTAAAAATTACTCGTTTTTCGAAATGTAAAAAAACAGGATATTGTATGGAGTATGTATTGTGATTATGCCTCATTCATCCAGTTTAAATGCAGCATTTCTCTCATTTACTACATTATGTTTTACCTGGAGCTATTTAACCAAGTACACCAAATAACAAATGGTAATACAAAGTGCTCGAAAATTAAATGTGTTTGCTTTCAGTCGAAAATGATTACATTTGCTATTGTAACACAATTGGCTTTCAACGAATTGTTTTCTTTGAGAAATTTTAAGATAAACTCGCTTATTTTATAACATATTGTGAGATACTAATGGTTTAAATAATATAGTTGTAGATGACCATTTTCGTTTTGATTTACTTATTAGTTTCAGCTAATCTTTGCTCGACGCAGCTCTATACTTACCGTCTGTTCAGAAATGACTTACACTCGAGTCGAGTAAGGTATAAGCCAATCAACTCAAATGAAATGCAAATACTTAATTTCTTCCTCGTCTTTAATGCGTGCATTACTTTCAAATTCGTGGTGGCGAGGGTGGAGAGCACTCGAAACCTCTTCGCTTTCACCAATTTGTTTTATTGGAGCTTTAGGTCCCAATGAAAATATTCGCCAATTCAAGTTTTCTGACAGCCCGACAAAGCAAAACTCTAAAAAAGAAATATGGTCCTAGTTTTCTGCGTGCTGTCTACTATGAACTTTTCAAGGCTATAGAGGAAGAGATCTATGTCGAATTCACCGATACGATTGCTCTCTACCCCCCAGGGGACTTACATCTAGTATGTACGTGTTTGGCA
Source organism: Laupala kohalensis (assembly GCA_002313205.1). Classification (NCBI taxonomy): domain Eukaryota; kingdom Metazoa; phylum Arthropoda; class Insecta; order Orthoptera; family Trigonidiidae; genus Laupala; species Laupala kohalensis. Next base: position 191,848 of record NNCF01126987.1, on the reverse strand, counting down.
AACACGGGATCCCGAACTAGGCTCCTTCCTTTCTCTTTCCTGACCTTCCTTGGTCACCTCTTGCTCTTTTCGATCACGACGCTGGTAGGTTGCGAGGGTTAGGGTATCTTTCATTTTCCTCGTTGTAATGTTTTGATGTAATGATATATGTTTTGGTATGTTGTAATTCAGGAGGGTTTTTAGTGGGTATGGTTGAGTCATTCGGCGAGTCCCACACGCGAGGAGAGTCATGTTGGCTCTCCCTAGTGCGTAAGTGAATTTTCCCTACCTGTACAAGTTTTTAGGGCTCCAATGACTTCGAAGTCGACGAGCCGTAAAGCCCCACAAAAACAAATTGCTCTCTGTTCTAGAACTCTCTCTGAACCCAATATAGCCTTCACTTCTCACAACGTAATCTATACTGTTCTACGGCTATTTTTTGAACTGTGTGTTATTTATACTGTTGGTTGATTTATTGCGTTGCGTAATGTTAAATTACTTTTATTGCTGCAAATGGTCGTATTTTTTATTGAACGGTAGCGAAAGTGGCCGGAATTTCCATATATCATAGATCCTGTTTTCATTTCCATTAGCTTTCAGACACGTGTCAGTGTTTTTTATTGTACCAGAATTCTGGCTATAAGGTTGGGCAGCGTAAGATGAGATGATTTTCTAGTAGTACCCGAACCTGTTGGATTTTGCCTGCTTTAGGGAAATGCATTAGAGTTTGAAGCCGTGCATAAGAGCGTGAATTCTAATCTCACCAGTTCCAGTTTTGCTTGCGATCGTGGATTGTAAGCATTATTAATGCGAAGCAGTAGCGTCCTACATCGAATGAGGCCCAAGGCGGAAGCCTTTTAGGAGCCCCCAACACACACGTTTGTGTGACAAGTGCATATCGATGGCAATAGGGTATTAAAAAAAGATAAATAAAAATTTGAGATTCATTTTATAATAATTTCATTTGTTATTGAGTTTACTGTTACCAAGAAGTTCAGAGTATTTGTGTCCTGAACGTGTTTGCATGATTTTTGCAGACCCATTAGAGGTCTGGGGCGGACCGCCCCCGCGTAGGCATGCGAAGCGTTAATGTTTTTACGATGCATACACTTATATGCTGCATGAATGCTTAATCATTTATCGAAGGCCTTCGTGAACTAACAAGCACCTTCCAAATCCTCTCTTACTTGGGGGCACTCAACTAGTTGCTCACAGTGTTAGTTCCGAGCGGTCGTGTATCGTAAGTGCAGCCCCGCGGGCAGTTTTGCAAGTCCGTGATCGAACAGCTGGTGCTGTGAGGCTTGTCAATCGAGGCGTATCTTATCGGTAGTGTGGGATCGAGTTCGCTTAACGTCTCTCGACCGAATAAGTTGGCGGTATTGACTACAGCCGCGATGGGCAACTGTCACTGGCATCGCCCGCCATTCGCACAAGTAAGTGTTCCACGAATCCATGTCTGAGATTTATATTGTTTATTCATTTATTCTCGTAATAACTTCAACGATGGCGCTGAATACTTAACGCTACGATTATTCGTAATTTAACAAACCGACAGAGGGTGCAATTTTTTGTATCTGACTTTTCTACTTATATATTTTTTTTCTGTAAATTGACCAAAAATATTTGTCTTTGAAGAATAGATCCCAAAAATTGCCTTTGATTGTTCTGGGGAAGGGTTACCAGAATCTGGCGATGTCGAATCTTCAGTGGTCCTTTCCAAAGTGAATGTACCTCTATCGAGGGGTAACTTGTAGAGCAAACGTAATGCACCGTAGAGCAGGGAGAGTTCACAGAGTTGGTCATGGTGTACATGGTGAATCTTCTCGATTTACTCCGAACTACGATAATTCTCGAGTGCCCTTATACAAAATAATTAAGTTACCGTAATAATTGGAGCATTAACGGTGCTACCTACTCCCAGATTAGGGCTCTAATGACCTCGATGTCGGCGAGCCGTAAAGCCCCACAAAAAAAAAAGATCCCAGATCGTGGAAACAATAACATGTTTTATGAAGGGGTGAAACTGTGTGACCACATCATTTTGCCTCGTGCCCTTATCGTGTAAAAATGATTCATATTTTTTGATAACGAATGTTTTCGTCTACATTACTTACCAGTTTATACCCTGAAGGTTCTGATTATGATTTTCACTGAAAACTAAACTCATGTTGTGTAGTTTGCGTTAGTTTACCGTATGGCTGAAGAATTCAAAGAAAAAACTACATTTTATTGCAAGTGTGAGGTGACGGAGAATCATTTCAAGGTTCGATGTTGGTTGTAGATACTACAATCTCTATACCAATTATTAATTCGAATCGTAAGTTAATTACTTTGAATCATGACACAAGTTTTGCATTATCAATGTCTAGATGACGACAAATTTTGGAAAACTATACTATTTTCACGCTAAAAGAAAAAAAAGATTACCGTTAAACAGAAAAATATCTTTTACTTCGTTCGAAAATTTGTCTATTTCTCTCTAACGTTATATTTTTATTTTCAATGATTAGTATTTATGGATCTCGTCGAAATTTGCTTAGTACGTTAAATAATGATGTGGCTTTGTTTTACAAATTCATAATTTTATTAGCCAAATTATCTTTGTACCTTGAAGGCTTTTTTTATCACAATGTTTTAGTCAAAAAATGAAATTTAAAACATTTGAATGGAAATTGAATGGAACAATATCCGGAACTATTGTTTTCTTCCCACATCACGTGAAACTTGAGTATAACGGAATCTCATTTTATACAGATAAAAATACCTTCTCCGTCGCTTTTAGTAGCTTCATTACTCAATTTTTTCCATTACTAACAGTCCTAGAACAGAAAATAACTAATTCCGTGGATTACGACACTTTTGTATGTGTAGTTGGCGATTCTGAGTAATGCATTATTGTTTTGCTGTTTTATGGAATTTGTAATGTGTTCGTGTTCGTTTGAGTGACTTGTCTCAGAAATAGAGTCGATTTGACATCAAACTAAATGCAATAAATGAGTAGTAATTTTCTCTGCATGTAGGAACGTGTGAAAATAATACGTGACACTGTACGAACTTGCTAATCTACCTTCCGGCCACCGCGCTGGCGCAGTTGTTTGTCGGTTGGCAGTGACGTCAGAAGGGAGGTGGCTGCGCTCTGCGACCGAAGCTTCTTCCCCATTTGCGGTTGCTGCGCATCGGGCCCCACGTATATAGGAACGTCACTCCTGAATCGCGAGTCAAAAAGTTCGAAACCTGTTTGCATCCCCTTCTCTTTTCTGAAGGATTACACTTATAGTTTTTAATTTTATTGTGTTTGCGATCACTTAAAATTTTGTTTTGATTGTCATTGCAAGATTTTTTAAAATTTGCACTCATTTAAATTTGTTAATGGGTGCAGTACAGAAACCACACCAACCACATATTGCACAACAGATTCTGTGTTATCACCACCATATATACAATTGTATATTTTCCTTTAAATTACTTATCAACAAACTTAATTGTGAATTATTGAAATAAACATAAAACTGATTTAAAAGTTTCATTTTATTTTTAAGTACCAAACATACATCTATAGAAAATAAGTTATGACTTCATTTAAGATAAAACTTTATAAATCACCAGAATACTGATAGAGAGCTTTGTCAAAATTGATTTCATTATCAACAAATCACATTTACTTCACAACATTAAGTTACATTCATCAGTTTTAACTGATTTAATTCGTCAAATTGTTTAAGTAGTAAATGCATGATATGCACATTTAACAACTATGTATCTTTGGCGACAAACGATTTAGTACCTTGTACACAAGAAAATCCAGTTACAATAAAAACAAACATAACACGTGTATTCGATACAAAATGGATGGAATATACAAAACAGCTAATTATAAAGTAACTTTAACTGTAAAAACCTTTGGGGTAGTTATTTGGAAATATTGTAAATTGAATACAATGTTTTATTATAAAACACCAAATAATTATTTCTATTAACCAGAAAATTATTTATGAAGCTTAAGCCTAGTACCACTGAGGGTAAACTTATTGCAATTCCCTGTTAAACATAACTTTAAGGTACATTATGCAGCTTTATTTATGTACTCTGGTTTCCAGAGTTGATTAATGAAGAAATTGTCAACTAACGCAATTTCATCATCATGAGTTTTCAATATTTCTATTTGTTTTGGTGTCAATGAAAGCAACGGATGGCTGAGATCAACTTCGCTCTTTGGTTTCACACTCTCAAGAACTGGTTCATCGCGCCACAAACCAACTTCACCAATTTGTCCAATTTTTACCTGTCGTCGTTGCACTACATATTGACTTTCTGGAATTTCAGATTCCAATGGAATAGTAACCAAAGTAGGTGTTATTTGATGTGCTGGAAAATCAGGTTGTGTAGACACTGAAGGAAGCCTTGACGTTTTACTTTGAAGGACTCTGCTAATAAGTTTTTCTCGTTGTATTCTCACTCTTTTCTCAGTTATCGCAAAAGCATTCATGAATGCCTTTTGACACACCTCTACTAACTTCACATCTGGAGGACTGGGACCTTGAAAGAAAGAAAGAAAGAAAAGTGTAAACTGACATGATTTGCTTTATTATTATTTTATACAAATATTACTTTTATATCTTACCCGGTTGAAGAGGTGAACTGGTCATTGTGGGAAGTGGAATCTGATATTTACAGCTAACTCTTCGTTGATTTCTACCGGGTATTTTCAGCTCCGTCGATCTTCTTTGAACGGCTCTTGTTTTTATGTGAGCCATCAAGAACTCGTTTTGACGAGCGTGTTCTGTTATATTATAGAATTCTTCAAATAATTTCCCTCGTATTTCCATTGGCACTTTCTCGTCACATCTTTGTGGACATTGACAAAGCTCATCTGTTAAAAAAATCAATACAAACATGGTGTAATTGTAATATAGTTACATTTTTGATGTTAATGATTTTACATTTGCGGTAATGGTGGGAGGTATAATGGCTGACTATAGATGTAGGTAAGCCATTTTTGTGTATGACTCATTAGAATACTTAATTACAAGTAACGACAATGAGACAACTCTTATTATTTTACATCAATTATTTCCTTTGTTGTAAATATTCATTATTGAAGCATTCTTTGTTGACACTAGTGTAAAAACTTATGACAATGACCCTAATTGGAATTAGGTTACATCGTGAAGCTGTCATCGCTATATCAATGCTAAGTCATAATTTACCTGGTTGTGTTTTCGCAGGAACAACTTTTCCCGATCGGGATACATACTCCAAGCCACATGTCCGCAATCGTTTTTGCATACTCCTGTTCTTTCTAGGCCAGAATGCGTTGATGTTCTTTTCCGAATGCTGCACCTCTGACGCCATCTTAACATATCTGTTTCAATGACAGGAAGAAAGAAGTTCGTGTGAGGAACATAAATAGTTGCCATCTACCGTCAGAGCTTTAAACTCATAAAAGAGGCGATTAGATGTAGTACGGAAAGCAACCAAGCAATCGCTGCGAGCGTGCTTAGTGCGGAGAGTAGCAGAAAGATAGCGGCACGTGTTTTATTTGGTGCGCAGTCAATACAGCGGGAGAGTGGGGGAACGAGTTAACGAACCGCCAGTGAGCGCTGTTACGAGCTGTATGGCTATATCGGAGTCCCAGAGCATTCGCAAGAGGAGTGAGCATGCGTGTTATTTATTGATGAATTCATTAAACGTCCGCAAATTTGGAGCATTTTGCATAGTATCCATTGGCCTGATAATAGTGCTTTTCGTTATGTTTGATGGTTGGTTCATCTGTTTAGGCATAATTTATATATATTTTTTTCTTTTTTAGAAAAGTGGGTCGAGTTATCCAAATCTGTGAAACGAATGACTTTGACTTAGCGTATTTCATTCATTTGTTATGTAAACACGAAGCCGCATAATAAAGATACGAATAGTTTTATATATTTGTGTTTTTGTTTTGTTTTCAGTATTCGTATCGCAATCTCACCTACGAGAATAGTTAAGGAATTTGTTATTTGAACTGCAAATAACGTGAAGCATACCTTGCATTCTAGCGTCTTGTTTACTCCTGAGAATGTGATGCGACAATTATACATGGTTTATTTGTGATAGTGTATTGTTTTGAGAAACACTCAGGACAAAACACAATTAAAAGTCGTATGTAAAATTTTCTAAAGTTCAATTGATTTCTATTATATAACTAACTTTTGTTTCATCTGCATTTACGAAAGATCGTTTTTTTGTTTGGATCAAAGTTACTTTTTGAACAGCAGGAATGTACAGAACACACATTTATGAGAAACTTGCAATTTTGTCTCTGAATTTCTAAAAAAAATTATGTAAGACGTAAAGGGTTGCTAGAGCTTAAATATTGTGTGTTTACATATCAATTTTTTTATATGGTTCGAAAATAAAAGTTTCGGAAGAGTTCAAATTCGTTGCTATGGTAACACTGTTTAGTTAAATGTATTTTCAATAGACTTACGTTTCAGATCTGAATGAAACAAATCAAACATTTTTTTTCAATTTATTGTGAACTGATGGATGCAATATCTGTCCGATAGATCTCCAGACTGATATACCACAAAGTATCTTTCTCGTTTGTTTATTTGACATTTTAAACTGGAGAAAAATGCTTGTACACTCGTCTACTGCCGCTTCTCTATGTCAATAACAAAGTAATTGCCGCTAGGGACGTACCTGAAACAGCTTTATACGCTTTTGCTCATCTCTAGGGTTCAGCGTCCGAGCTTGGCCTTGTGCGTTGTGCAGGATGTCACCCCTCCTGTGACCTGCCATCGCCTTTCGAATCCTTTGGTGGTCACAGCTGTTTTCGCGATGTCTACCACACTGGAGCGGTTTCCGTGCGAGAAGCATCCGGATATGTTTTAATATTGCGTATGCTTCAAGATTAGTGTACGCTGAAACCCTATTTGTCGACAAAATGATTACAAAGGAAAAAGTTAAGAGACGATCCCATAAAAGTATCCATTGTATATTGGTCTCTATTAATATTTTAGTCACGTTTCATTGAAACATTTTTCATTGCTTAAAGAAAATTTTGTATGCTGTCTGAGGACGTAAAAAGCGAATTGCCAAAATAAATCCGCGAAGTATCATCGTATACAATTGTTGTGTTCATTACTATTGTTAGCAAGCGTTTAGCACAACCTTCGTATAATATCAAACACGCAACCGCTATTGAAAATAAACGCATCTTTTGGACTTTCCGAATTTAGAAGTATATTTTAAGAGTCGCTATCAAGCTCTAAAAATTTTGAACTTTTGGAAATTTTCAAATGAAAAGAAAAAACTGATTGTACGAGAGGAATTTAAATCCTGTTTCGTTTATTTTTGTAAATGCATTGCAATTTTTCACATGGAATGTCGTTCAGGTCTGACATGCGTGAGTATGAAAGCACCGGTTTCTCCAAAAATTTACTCCGTAGTCCTTTGATCTATTATACAAGTTCAATCGCATTTGTTGTGTTCATTCAAGAAAACATTCGGGCTATGTAAGAATTTCGTTGCGATTTCGAAAAGGTGGTTTTGTTTAATTTAGTCTTCCTGACTTTATTATTGTATTTTACGACCTCCTCTGTAGTACAGCGGAGTATTGTGTGTTAATCCTGGGGAAATTTTCGATCGCAAAAATTTGACGGAATTAACTGTTATGTGGGGTACCTGAAACCGAGAAATGGGGTTCTAGTATTCAGTCCGTGGCCTATTTTGGTGATGACATCTTTTGAGTATCACTGCGTGTGTTGTAATTTTCCACAATGTTTCGCCTGACAGCTGCAGGCATCTTCAGGTGAGTGCTTCCGAGGCAGCGGCCAGCGGTAGACTGACAGTGGTGGCCGCTGCCTCGGAAGCACTCACCTGAAGATGCCTGCAGCTGTCAGGCGAAACATTGTGGAAAATTACAACACACGCAGTGATACTCAAAAGATGTCATCACCAAGACACGTAGCCACTGCGAAAACCATTAGGCATTGTACGTTTGTCTATTTGTTCAGAGATTCTGACTAAACGGTTAATTTCTTTCACATTTCATATTTGGAATAGCTTCGGTCTCTTCTAGATGCACGTATTCTAGAATTTTTATACTACAATCTGAAAGGTACATATATGAAGATGAAAGTAAATTTCAAAAAAATTATAAAAGAGGTCCAATTTTTCTTTTAATTTTGTGTATAGCGAAATAACCTGCATGAGTGATATTTTGCTTGATCGTAAACCGAAAGTAAAGATGCGATAATACATTTACTGTCAAAAAAGTAGTTACAAACTGCGAGAGAGTACAATAAACTTATTTATTCTCCGGAAGCAAGCGAGGGATCATCCCATCAGTTATGGTCAAGAGCTCAAATGTAGTGACGGATGTGTTGTTTCTGCACTCCCCTGCCCCGCGAAAGGTAAGAGAATAAAAATAGTTAGCTACATGTGATAACAACAAAATACCAATAAATTTATTTTTAAGAGTATGCAAAATTATTTTACAAATATGTGATTTTAATACGTATTTTAACTATTAAACAAACTCTGAATTCGACATTAATAATAATAGTTCTAACCAGGCTAGCGTCCCCAGGCCAGAGCCTCGAGAGTCAAAGTAAAATCCGCTTCATCCGAAGGAAAACCTAAGAAAAATCCCGGATCAGGATGGGGCTTCAAGGTTAACGTACACAACTCGGCCAAGGTTCAGTACATAGAAAAAATAAACTTCGAGGAGAATTAGGAAACATTAATAGCACTCAGGAAAATAGTTTTGAAATATTTGGTGGTACCTGATTCCCAAAAAGTGGTTTTTGGCATAACGTCCATCTGTCTGTCCGTACGTTCGTCAGTCTTTTTATTGTCACTCAATAGTGCAGACAGAAATGTATATGAGAGTGAATGTGCAATGGTTTTGCACCACTAGCTTTATATGTATATTCTAAAAGGAGGGACTGGCCTTGGGTTTGAAAACAGTTCAGTAATGTAGGTCGTCGGACTGTTAGTAAAAGTATTTTGATAGAACCCAAGTTACAAAGGAGTTATGTAGAAACGTGTTCTACAGGCATTACGGTATTTACACTTGTATACAGCGTTTATATCAGGGCGATTTGTATCATGGTATTCTTGGTGTTTCGCGAGAGAATAACACAAACTGATGTTCTAATCTACAAAAGAAATAAACTAATCTAAACAAAACCCATTAATATAATACGCACTACTCAATACTTAGAGATTTCAGGAATCAATAGATTATGTGAAGTACGTACGACAACAATGATATAACCTACAAAAGCATAACTACAATGTAAACAAACATGGCGGAGCGCATATTGGGCATGCGTATACGCGTTTGCGACTTGTATGTGCATTCCTGTATATTCTGAATGAAGCTCATACGATCTCAGACAAGTCGCTCATACATGAATATAAGTGTAAACATACCTATACGGCGATCTTAGGGGAGGCCACTACCAACAGTCTATATAGGAGTCTACGTCACAGACGTAGGAGTGACAGCCGTGGTGTAGGTCTTCCACCGTCAGCCTCTAGTGGCCGTAGTGTAATAGGTTCCCAGTAACGAGTGGCCTGCCACGAGCGACCTTGTATCATGGGTTCCTACGTAGGCAATGTTATTTGATGACCTCGGCCGCTTTGTCACTAGTTACTTAGTGTAATAGGTCCCTTTTCCAATTCAGCCAATGATGGGAATGTTGCCGTCTCTACACATACTTCTTGTACTAGCTTGAGTGCACATTTATGTAACGTTCGTAGTGTTCAGTTACACCCTCATTTTTCATTCTACCACTTAATTTTTTTTACTGTTACCACTTTCATTTTTAACATGCATAAACCAAGAGTGGATGAATAGTTCCGTAAAAGTACTTATTTATCCTCTGCCTAGGAAACTTTAAAGTAAGTGCTTTTTAAAATGGAAAAGAAATTTAAATAATGATAATAATGGTTTGTGTTGGTGTAGGATTAGCGGTTAATGTCAGTGTTAAATATCGAACCTACAAATTTGGGGTGAACAAATCAGTATCTCATCTTAGTGTTATTTCGAATTGGATCTTTCCTTCTTCAAGACCATCTTCTCAAAAATAAAACCATTTATATAGTTTTGGGACGAATATTACGTATTTCAAAATCGCTACTCTAAGTGTTTTTCTTGGATTTTCACTTTACCAAATCGTATTGTGAAACGGCTCTTTTTTGTATATAATTAGAGCATCAGTAAGTCTTACATGAAAAATATTTTAATTTAGACATGAAGTATTTCAGTAAAACTGGTTTTTTCGTTCCTCTTGATGGGATAAAAATCCAGACCACAGAATCAACATTGAGCGGTGACATTTTATGTCTTAAAAACACACTACACTTTTCCGCATTTACGTATAATTTTGCGAATGGTTTGTGCTACAGACATGGCTTCATATGGTGAAGCTGGATGATCCAGTCGGACCCGAGGTCAGGGAGCTGCTTGAAGTAAGGACATCAGCCATTGAAATCGGATAAAATTACTTGGGATACCGGAGTTTATGTCTCAGCCAATTTACCCCTTGTTGATCTCTGGTAATCGAACCATTGACAGGCTGTTGTATTCTATTTCGTTACTCGCTTGAAAAATGCAAGTGTTGACTGAGAAGTTTCAGAACATGAGCAGAACGTTTGGAAGAAGAGAGAGAACACCAGAATTTACAGAATAGTTTTGAAGGAAATACCGAAAAATGGAGAACAAAACACGGTTCTTTGTTAAGTGAAGCTCTACTATATACATTCTTGAAGATTTATTGGCGTTATTTCGTCGCAGAAAGTATGGGGCCTGAAATAATTTTTAGACCGAGCCCTTTACTATTGGTCACGGCATGAAATATTTTTGGACTGAGCCCTTTATGACTGGTCTCCACATAAAATATTTTTGGGTCGGCTCGAAATGCTAGAACTACATCTTGAGGTTGGCCTGAAAAGTATGTAAATTATATTGCTGGTTCCTTAGAATTTATATTAGGTGGGAGATACCCAATGAAATAAATATTATGTACAAATAATATAAAATGATAATTAAATAGATGTGCGATAAAGGTTTTGTTATCGAACAAGTTACTAATTTTTTATGCTTAAATTACTAAACCATAACAAATATAATTAATATTATTGGGCTCCGCATCAAAAATTTGAAATGACACCAAATCAAATTAGGATGTTTCGAAAGTGCTTAAAAATATTGATGAATTAAATAAATATGTCAGAAAGAGCTATAACTGCAGTTTAACAACTGCATCAAGCAGGATAAGAAATAATTTACAAATAAATAAATAATTTGTCACAAAAAACAGTCCCAGAATTTATATTATCACAAGAAAAATAAGAAACTGTTTCACAAATAAATGAATATATAAATCAATACAAAAATTAATTACTTAATAAATAAATAAATCCATACTAATGTGTAAATGCGTAACGCGAAACTGTCTATTTGCTACTTGACCACGACTAAACCACTGAATCGATCGTGATGAAATTTGACAAGGAGATAGTTTAGATGCCCAGGATGCACATAGGCTAACTTTTATTTTCAAAATACGTGGTAAGAAAGATTGAAGTAGTTTTTGACAATAAATGTCGGGATAAAACGGAGAGAGCTTCCGCTGCCTAAGGGTGAACGTGCATTAGCCCGACCACGACTTGCCGCATACGGCCAGTTTTTACGTGGGATTAAATGGAACAACGCTCAATGGAACAACGCTCACTAGACAAAGTGCGGCACGTCTGTCGGGGTCCGGTCGACCGACCCGAGTCTGGTGGTTTTGGTCGGGCCGAGACTCGCCTTTATTTGCAGCCGGAAAATACACAGTTAGGGCGCTTCGCACGCTGCCACCGACTCCGAACCGGCCAGTGGTGACTGAACAGTGAACTAGTGCGATGTCACTGTTAACAGAAAGTTTCATTGTGGCTATGGGATGTTTCGTCAGATGAATACTGTAACAGAGCTTTAAAGAAGCAAAAGCGTAGCAAACTGCCCTTTTGTAGATCTAAAAGATAACAAGGGATGAACCCAAAATCGCTTTCGCTTCCGCCTCATATACCTACGGTACAAGAGCACTTTAACAACCGCCTCATCGACATCCCTCTTTCAACTGAAGAAATCGCATTCGTGGTCGTGGTCGGTTTCTTGTCGTACGGTCCACGACCAATATTTGTCGCATTCGTGGTCGTGGTCGGGCAAGTGCGCTTTCACCCTAAACGTTAGAGATAAGCGACATCTATTAAAGGCGAAATTGTTTTCCTCGAAGAGTACATGTCTATCTCCAAAAATTAACTTAAATTAAAAGTAGAAGTGTTAAAATACTTCAACTTAAGAGAGTAATTTAAGACAAAAAAGATCAATCATAATCAAATTTAATGAGTAATTTGTTTTGTGCATTTGTCCAAGATGAAAACTTGTTTTTGCGTCATAAAATTTCGTCGAATAGTTTAGATGTTACAAGAATTGTAATGAAATGATGCAGCCGCCTCATGCCTCGGAAGCGAAAATTCGTCCGACGCGGTTAACACGAGATCTCGTGTAGTGTTGTTCACAGTCAAGTTTTATATTACATTTGTATTATTATGATGTTGAAAAATTAGTATGTTATACATTTGTTTTTAAAAACCAGTAAGTAAAGTATTACTATATAGATAGTTTTTTTCTGAGTAAATGTAGATTAGTTAAAGAAAAATCCAGAGCAACGCCGGGTAATCAGCTAGTAAGTTAATAAATAGAGAAATAAATAAATAATTTAATGTCAAAAAATGCAGTTACAAAATGCATATGAGAATAAAAGAAATTTACTCAAGATACAATACCAATATAAGGGCTCAAACGCTGTGGCGGATTTCAAATTTCTGTACCTCTCAAAACTGAACTCAAAAGTGGCCACTTTTTATAAAATCTAAAGAATAACAAGTTTTATATTCAACTGTTGTAATGGAACTCTTATGCAGCGTATGCGTACAGTAATCAATTCCTTAAATTATTCCAAAAACATCGCTTGTGGCGACTCATTATTAATAATAACTGTTGTTGCCCACAGTTTCTTGACTCTAGGGTCGGCGGGCTTTACCGGAATCGTGGTACCCGTAACTCAGTGACACTGAAAGTCTCCAGAAGCTTGATAGATCTGTGAGATGGATTGTTCTATGGGTCGGGCACCCAGAATCTGCCTGCGATCAGCTATGATGATCTATCTGCGCTCGACTTACTCCGACGGCCAGTATGCAGTGTGACGGCATCTCAGTCTAGTATTACGCGATGCTCTGCAATTCGCTCTGGTGACATGACCGCTCTTCTTACTTACGAGTGTGCGTTCATATTTTGAGCCCTCCCGAAATTTTTTATCGTGTGTATTGAGATCACTTTAGTTGTCTAGCATATTTTTAATTTACCATTTGTTACTCTTAATGGCGTATTAAATAAATGAACAAAATAAAAATATTTTAAAGGATAAACAAGTTGAAGGCTAACTTCAATTAGTTTTTGGTGAGACGTCTAGACCTCTTCGGAAATAGGTTTCTGGTTATGAGCATTTTCCGTGATTTTCAACCTCAGGTCTTAGGTGCCGTTTTTATGGTCGGACCTTGCGGGACACCAGTACCCCGAGTTCTTGAGGACCCTCAAAATTAAAAAAATTGAGAGAAGCGTAATTTTTGGAAAATTATTTTCCAACAATTGTTTGCTAGTTCTTATAAAATATAAACATTTCAAATGCAGCAAATACTGTAGATATAGAAACAAGGTACGTATTTGAAGAAAATATAAAAAATAACCATTTTTGTGTTCGAAGAACAATTATTATTGCTGGGTTAAAATTGTTTTAGGACAGTTAATGGTTTAAAAGAACTGGGGCCACCAAAAAAGTTAAACAATGGACTTGTTAGTCTCCTTACGTGCTTGTCCTCGACTCAAGTGTTTTTTCAACCGTTTGAACATTACCACAATTTTCGTATAAAACTGTTCTCGAGACGACTTCCCCGTCCCAAAACATCGTAATGTAATGTGGAGAGGCGTGTCCGTTCGTTTGTCAGTCCGCGCGCGGTGCGGCGGGGAGGGGATGACCGAAGACGCCGATGGTGGTGGGGGGTTGCGCTGGCGCTGGCGCTGGCGTGCAGCGGCGGCGCAGCAGACGGGTCGACCGGCTCATTCGTTGAGTGGCGCACGGGGAGTGTAGGGCGAGAAGGAAGGCCGCGCGAGTGAGCGAAGAGGAGCAGCTTGAGCGACGCGGAGGCAGGCGCTGGCAGCCGCAGCTGCTCCAGCCGACGTCCGTCCCTCCGCTCCTGCACGCGCAGCCATGCCCAACGAGAAGGCGGAGGTAAACGTCGTTGTTGGTGTTGTTGTAAAGTGACTGTGTTGAGGATGAGTTTCTGTGCGTGGCACTTGTAATGCTTGTACATTTTATCTATTTACGAAAGTATTCGTGTTGACAAGTGTCAGATGTCAGACAAATGTTTCGCAGATATCGGATGTAATTTGTTTTTTTCTGGTAGGTGGTGTGAGGATTATCTCTTCCATTCATTTTGTAGTATGTTGTGCCTAAATGTGTTCGTGGCATGTAGTAAACGCCAACTCTGGTAGAATTAAAATATTATGTGAAATTATATTGTCACAACTTCGGCGCCTTTTTCAAAGACAACCGCATGGCTGCAAATGTTATGATCCGTTGATAGTTTACGAAAGCAAATGGCGAAGCAACTCAAAAGAATGGCTGAATGTTCTTAAAATTTTCGGGTAAACTATTTTGCTTTGTTTATGGAATCTAATTTTCACAGGGATTTATCTTATTCTCCCATGAATAGTACGTTGTACAATTGGAAATAATATGAGTTTGTGAAATCATATTTACTGCACATGATAATTTAAAAGAAGTTTGCAATGTTTGGCGTATTTCCTCACTATCTCATGCTCGTTTTAACTTTACATTCTGTGTGTCTTTAACCTAAGGATCTGTTTTCGGTGGCCGTAATGTTTATAATGGTGGAAAATGAACACAAAATTTTGCACGAGAGTAAAGGGATATTTCCGGTATGGCATTTTCACCAGCGCCCCACATGTCGCTGTTCGTATGTTGGTGCTTTTCAACTCCTCCTTGTTCCGGTTTGTTAAGCAACGTGTGCTCAGGTGATGTCAAGTATTGGATCAGGGAAAGGGGTAGGAAGAATGGACACAATCCGTGGTCTGGGGATACAATTCGTGTCGTGAATGGATCTAGCAAATCACGGAAATACACGATGGGAGTAGTCGGCTTGGGAATGCTGTGGTTCCATTTTCGACGGTGTGTTCCATAATCCCCTTTCCTACATTGAAGAGCCACCTAGGTAAGTGTGCGAAGTACTGTTAGAAGTACTTAGGGGACACGGGAAGTTTGGGCAACATGTAGCACGGATAGGGAAGACTACAGACACATGTATGTGCGGTAACGGAGACGAGACGATGGATCGTGTACTATGGAAATAACGTCCTTTATATGGTGAAGAAAGAAGGGAATATTACACGAACCAAAAGAAGAAAGGAATGTACACACTGCAGGACAATAGTAAATTAATAGCAACGAAAGACAGATATAATGCTTTCTTTCACTATGTANTGGACCAATTTCACATCACGGTCCAACGCCGTAGAAAAATAACCTTATTCTTCGTATATCCTTCCGCGAGTGCTGCTACCTCCACCATCGCCTCCATCTTCACACGTACAACATATTTTCTTAAAACTAAATCGACGGGTGTAACAAACCTAACATCGCCGACTGTGACCGAACAATTGTTTATAATTGTTCATGGCTCGCTGCCGCGAGCCATATTACAATTAACATACCCTAACATACTAACATAAACGGTGGCAGAGAGAAGGAAATAGTGCGGAACAATATTTCTTTATAACTACCGTAAATATGAAGAGCGAGGAATACGACTTATATTTTCGGAACCGTAATAATATTTGCAGTATTATGACATTAATCATTTTTTCGAACCCTCTTTGGACCGCCAGGTGAAATTTGGCCAATACAAGTGCTACGAGCATGTACTTCCAAAAAGAGGAGCAGGATGAAGATAAGAGACCATTAAAAAGAGAAGAAGAGGAAATGTATCCACGTAATGACTCAACATTAAACGTTTTCTCTAATGTACCAATTGATATGGTGAAATGAATAAATTAATTTTTTTTAAAAATTGTTAATTGTTCGAAGTTCCTAAGCATTCTTTGTATCTCGAGTGTGAAGATATAGTGAAGGATCTACGACTTATTCATGTACTATTGAGGTGGTTGTGTGAGAATCGTTCGTGGGATGAAAATCTTTTCCTTTCTTGTACAGTAAAATTTGTCGAGCAGCGTCCGCTTAATTTTATTATTTGGTTTCGCTTAACGTATTGCTGCTCGAAAAATAAAATGTAGGATCAAACACGAGAAACGAGTGAGAAGGGAAGGAACATTTATGTCAACATTAAATAAAAGTATATTTTTCAAATAAATCTTGTCTTAGTTCTTTGGAATTGTATGTTACGAGGCCCATTTCGCATCACAAATTTCCTATCCAACAATGTGGTATGAGGTGTGATGGATGTGCAAACTTACTTTGTATAATTAAATAAGCTGTTATCGTTATTAATTATTGGGATTGTCCAGCAGAAAATCAATATATCGAATAACGACGCATTCTGAGCGATATATTCCTACCCTATATCTCGTGCGTTTGAACGTTCAGTTTTCAAGGGTTTCAATTGAAACATTTTCATAATCGTCATCTTTCTCGTGCGAACAAATGTCGGACACAACCAAATATCTTATTTCCACCGAAATGGATACAGAAGATCCCATGAGAGAGCTTGAAGACATGAACAGTTAAGTATAAGTTATTGCTGGACTGCACCATTTCACTTGATTGTTTGCTGTTTGGGTACGTACTTGATCTCGTAAAGATACCATGAATGTTTGATGCTCTTCGATATATGTTAAAGCGTTACATCACCTACACGNCCCCAGAGAACTTACATGTAGTAAGTACGTGTTTGGCAAACACGGGGCCCTGAGCTGAGTCTGGCATTACTTCCACTTACTTGTGCTAGGCTCCTTCCTGTCTCTTTCATGGCCTTCCTTGGTCACTTCTGGTTCTTTTCGATCCCGACGCTATTAAGGCTAGAGTATCTTTCATTTTCCTAATTTTTTGTCGTAACCCTCATTTTTTGTCCTCAATGTTTTGAGATATGTTTTGGTATGTTGTAATTCAGGAGGTTTTTAGTGGGCATGGTTGAGTCATTCAGAGATTCGTGTTGGCTCTCTGAATGCTAGTGTGTAACTGCATTTTCCCTACCTGTACAAGTTTTTAGGACTCCAATGACCTTTGATGTCGACGTGAGCCGTAAAGCCCCTACACGTGTAGTGATGTATAGCTCTCGATGGCTAGTTAATCCTGACACGCCCAACATAAAACACATGTCGAATGGTGACGTTAGTGTTTCATTCCTCAAAGTTTACCTTTACCTGAATTTCCCTTTTAATATATAGTAAATCCTTCCTTTATGTCGTTGTACATGTTGCATCAAATTATTCTCTAGACTCGGTCATAAATGGTATTTTTTGTTGGTGAAATTTCCATGATTTGCAAAACCTTATTTCGAATTTTAGTGAATCTTGTATTGCTGTATAGTTTTGTTGATGTCAGTATCATGAATGCGGGAAAGAATGATCATTGTTAATTGATATCTCTTAGTCGAATGATAAAGTACAATTCCTAACTAATCATGAAGAAATGTGTCTCATCCAAAGTCAGAGCTCTTACAAGCAAACCTTATTTACGCTTCAGGAGTTATGTTACGATTTACATATTTTGATGTGCACCGCTAGTGCCATTCTTTTGATTTCTATATCTCCAATCTTATGCTCTCTTCTACCAATTTTTGATTTTCCTGTGATTTATGATATGATTTATGTCACAAAGCACTTCACCTTTCCATCGAAATTGTAGTCATCTCTTTCTGTTGGCGATCGGAAAGCTGACATGCTCACTTTCCTCACAATTCAGTCTGTGTGTTATATATGGATTACAACTAACACTTTTCTAAAGATATGATTTAACTGAGATTTTAAGATTTTGGATGCTAAGATTAAGATTTAAGATGCTAGAGGAAAACGCCATCAAACTACCTACTCCAGTGAAATACCCACACTCGTACACCACCTTGGTCCTTCATGCAACCAACTATCGACTTTCAAANACTACTCCTAGTATCGCTAACTCGTATGACTCCTACTAACACTTCCACTGTAAACTTTCAAAGCAAGACACTGCTGCTGCTGCTGCTGCTGCTGCTGCTGCTGCTGCTGCTGCTGCTGCTGCTGCGTACCAACAGCACTTCGGAGAACTAAAAAACCTCTATTTGGATCATATGTTCATGTACACTGATGGCTCAGCCATGAATAATTCCGTTGGTGCTGGTTTCCACTGCCATAGTGCCACCCGTTCTTTTCGTCTCCATTCCTTTTGCAGCGTGTACACTGCTGAAAAAATTTGCAATCCTTGAGGCGCTGAAGTTCATTCAGTTATCTTCAATACGGAGAGTGGTTATCTGTAGTGACTGTATTACTGCTCAGTGGTCAGTGGCTTCACTGTACACTTCTGACATCCTTACGCTGACAATTCAAAATCTAATAAGCCATCTAGTATTTCAAAATTTTGAAATAGTCCTTTGTTGGGTTCCTGGGCAAGTGGGTATTTTGGGTAATGAGAAAGCTGATGAGGCAGCAAAGCGGGGAACACAGAGGGCAATCCTTGATCTTTCATCTGTTCCTACGTCAGATTCAAAGATTGCCATAAGATCGTCTCTTCTTGGGACATGGCAAGCCGAATGGCAAACTTGCGCCTTGAAGCTGACGAAGGTAAAAGACTCCGTTATGACTTGGGTGTCATCATCCCGTGCGATCAGACGTGAAGAAGTAATCCTTTCACGTCTTCGTATTGGCCCCTGCTATCTTTCCCATGGTCATCTCTTACGCGGTGAACCTCCCCCCATCTGTGAAACTTGCAACACAACACTAACCGTGGATCACTTTCTTCTGGAGTGTCTCAAATATAGATCCAGGCGACGGCGACACAACCCACCCAACATCTTGAACGTTATGCTGAGGAATAATGAACCGATTTTGATACGTCTTTTTAGATTGCTTCAGGAATATGGCCTCTAGAACAGTATCTGATGTTTCTCCGTATGTCATTACTCAAATCTATACACGAAACGGGACTCCTCCTACAATTTCTCGGGAGGGTTTGGATTTAAATATTTTTCCCTTTACTTTGAATTAACATTTTTCTATCTCTAAATTTAATCTATCTTTAAATTATTATTATTATATTTGGACATACTGTAATTCAGGAGGGTTTTAGTGGGTATGGTCGAGTCATCCGGCGAGTCCCACACGGGGAGAGACATGTTGGCTCTCCTTAGTACGTAACTGCTTTTTCCCTACCTGTACAAAAATTCTCTCCCTAAATTTCCTTGTTTTCGGTTTTTATAATGTTTTAGTATTCTTCTGTCTTTTTTCCTCGTTTTTTTTAATGTTTTGGTATATTGTAATTCAGGAAGGTTTTTAGTGGGTATGGTTGATTCGCTCAGCGAGTCCCACACGCGGGGAGAGTCATGTTGGCTCTCCTTGGTGCGTAACTGCATTTCTCCTACCTGTGCAAAATTTTAGGGCTCTAATGACCTCGATGTCGGCGAGCCGCAAAGCCCCACAAATGTTTTTAATAAAATGATCAATTTCATTATTACTACTTATTCTGCACTATCCGTTTGCAAGTCTTATGGGAACGGTTTATCCTTATCATTACTTTTCTTTCAAATGTTACTAGACATCCCACAACTACCAAGTAAATATTACTAGGCTTTGCATGACCGGCTTTCAATATGATATGAGTCAATGGTTGAGTTTTTAAAAATCTCTTTTAGTCGTACATACATATAAATGTTGTAGTTTATTTCAGGCTTCATGACCTGAATTTCCGTATTAAAAAAAGAGAATGTAAGAGTCATTATAATATTTTAACAAAGATCTTTATTGTCTTCCCAAAAACGATTTCATTTGTTCCTAGGGTCGAAATATATTTGTGTTGTTTGGGTTAACTCGGGTTAAGCTTCCGTTGGGAAACCGCCTTTTGTAATGTTTTGTTCGCTTGATGAATACAAATAAACTTGATTATATAAAAAGAAGTTACAAACTGCGTGTGACCATTTGGGGGATAATAATCTAAATTACTCTCAGGAAACAAGTAAGGGACCATCCCATCAATTCCAATCAGGTGCCCAAGGGCAGTGGCGGATTTAATATTTATAAAAGGAATTATTTAATAAATATGTACTGTTATCCATGTATTATTCCAAAATAAATTGTAGATATTTGTGCAGTAAAAATTCGAGGTTAATGAAACAAAAGTATTAATGACATTCCTGCCTGTGGAAAATCCTCCACTACCAAAGGAAAACTGGAGTAAAGCCCGGATCAGGATGGGGCTACAGAGATAATATACACAACCGTGCCAAGGTTGCGTACAGTTAGAGATAGACTATGTAAAATAATTAGATTTTTGTAAACATTCGAACAGTTCTGTTTGCGTAATCTCGAATTTTACAATATTTCTAATAAATAAACTTTGCCAAAAAAGCGCTTTCGACCATGTGTGGGATAATAAACTAATTTACTCTCCGGAAACAAGCAAGGGACCATCCCGTCAATTCAAGTAGTTGGCGTCAGTCATGAATGAGAGAACTATAGAGGTGCCCGACCGAAAGACGTAGCGGCCATCGCTCCTGCGATCAGCGGAGGCGACCCATATAAGAAGGGAAGGGTGGTTGAGTCGCAACGCATACCTCATATTATGTGTATTAAAAAGAAAATTTTGCTTTGACGTGTCTTCAGTTTATTTTGCTAGGAGCAAGCTAGAGTTAAAATGTATTCGTAATGTTGGCGAGTTATTCAATTTTTTCTTTTCCTTCTTCCTGAACGAATTCGCAAGAGTGTCTTAAGTGGTCAAGAATTATGTAATTTGTTAATGAATGAAATTTTTTAAAACTATTAGAAGTGTAATTTAATTTAGATTGGTTGGTGAACTGATTAACGTGACAGATCAATCTAATAGTAATTAGTGTTTTTTCTAATTCATTGTGTTGAATAATTATCACTACTTTATATTGTACATCTGTATTTGTATTTCGTAATTTAGTATCTACGTACTTGTATTCAGGACCTGATGATGATGGATCGCAAGACCTTTCGCTCTCTCGAAACAAAATAAACCGTGTCTTTACGTCATTCGGATAAGTCCTCCGTTGACAGTTTACCACATTTGGCAAACATGTCCTTCGGAGAATGGCCTGTAGGTGTAAGTGGTGTGCGTGTCTCTCGTAAACGCTGCCTTCAATTCTTCACAATTCTTTCGTTTTGTTTTGCTCATATTTCTAGCGCGTTGATTTAATGGTTTGATTTTGTATGGTGTAAAAAGAACTCTAAACCCAAAGTTTTTTGAGCTTAAAATGTAGATCATTTAATTTAAAAAAATATGCATATTTAGACATATATTTATTATTTGCAATATCTGATTGTTTTGTTACCTATGTTGTAATTAAATTATAGTAAACCATGCTAGTTGGAAAAAAATCTTGTTGTTTTATTTAGAAGACAACCAATGTTATGAAATACACAGTGCGTGTAAGAAAATTTGAATTTCATGAAACACCTTGTGTTGGCCAATTCATAAATCACCGACTGCGCTGGCGATGGCATAAACTGACGTCTTTGTAAACAACAGGTAAATGAGAGGAGAAATTCAATAGTACTTTACCGTGGGTTTCTCGTTGATGGAATGTGTACGGGGAAGAATAGTACCCAGTCTGATCCTTTGCTGAAGCTCTTTTATCGTGTTCACCCGTCACCTGATTGTGGGGTGATGCAAAGCGCCTGGTGATGTTCCGCTTCAAAATATTTGACGGTTTTTTCATCAGGAATGCCGGCAAAGTACGCGGAATTATTTTCTTTGTATCGAATTTTACAGTTCCCTTATCCAAATATTACCTTTGGCTGTTGTCGTCCACGTTGGTGTGTTGATGAATTAGAATTACTACGTGTTTCGATGCAATTTAAGCTCGAGGAAGGTTGTTTTTGAATGGCCTGAGGCGTACAAAGGCAACTGATTATTTCTCGCTTTCATTAAAAATATTGTCTGTTGTTTTGTAATCCCTACAAGAATCGTATGAATTTCTGATAGTAGACTATCTTTCCTATATTTACTTCGTTTTAATTTTTGACGCACATTATTTTAGTGTGATGGTCGTAAATTATTGTTATATGAAAGTGTTCTTATTCACCGTCTTATTTTGTTCTGCGTGAAGTAAATAGTCTGAGAGATTGTTAACAGTCTAAAAAACAAATCTTTTAGGACAGCCTGTAAATGCTGTTACGGCAACTTTTATGGACTGGTTGTATTTATTAGAAAACATTTAAATTCGGGGAAATTTAATCTAAAAGTTTTGATCCTAAAATTAGGATCAGTTAGAAATCAATCGTGAACGCGTAGAGACGTGTAGGAAACTGGTGCGATATGGCGTGCACAGATTGACTAGAACATCGACATTCGTCCGGGTTACTTTTATTCTACGTTACAATTATATTTATAATACGTTTTATACGTTATATATTACATTTTGCAAACTTTTTTCCTATTGAAATGAAGAGATCTTTGGTGTTTAGGTCATAAAGAAAATTAATTACTTGTTAACGTTTCAAAACATTTTCTTCGGGGCCTAAATATCTTACTTCGTGTCTTCCTCAGTAGTGTCTGATCGTATGTGGTGTTAAGGCGATGCGTGGAGGATGTTTTGTTGGCTGGCATGCGGGAATGTTGGATTATGAATGAGTATGAAGTAAAGTATTACAAATCCTGAGGAAGATGCGAAACGTTGGCAAATAACAATTATTTGTTTTTGAGTTCAACGCAAAAACCTCCAATATGAATTCGAAGGTCGAAAACAAGGATGAAAATATTTTCGTTTCTGGGAAGAACTGACAATGGTCATTGGTTCTCAGAGAGTTGTATTTTGAGAGCCGCTCTTATTTGTGGTCCGGAAGGCGCACTCCTCGGTCATTGATTAGCAGTTGCCGGAGGACTTCTTGAGACTGTATGTGCTCCAGTGACATTTGAAGTCGCTGTGGCAGAGGTTGCTTCCAACAGGACACAGGAAACTCCTCCTTGCGGTAGCCGATTTCCGTGATACGTACGGGCCCCTCCTTGGAGATATCCTGTCACCGTATCTCCGAAATACGATGAGTCGAACATTGTTTTCTCAAAGATTTATTCTGGTTTGTACAAATTCCAAGGTTCTTGGAGACACCCTGTTGGTTTTGTGAGAAATTTCGTATTTTGTAAAAAAATATTAAAAATTGTATTTTGTTCCAAAACTTGTGAAAACTGCTGCGTTGGAATTTCGTCGAGCAAATTCATTTCTACATTCCTTTTTATTTCTAAATCATTCAGGGAATTTACACAAATAAGGCTGAGTGTTTGCTTTAATTAATACAATTATGTTAATCCACAAGAACTAAATAGCTAATGCTTAGTTCCCTGAAAGCTTTTTCCTTTAAAATCAGTGGACCCGACGTACCTAGCAATACAGATTCGAGTTCTGTGTAAGAAAGGAAGACTTGATCAATATTTTTCCCTTTCTGACATGTTTCGAGTTGCGGCTAATTATTGTTCTTTTTCTACTGGATGCTATTTGTTTGTGAAAAAACATTTATTTTCGAATTATGGTTCATGACGTAATGTGTATTCAGGGATTAAAGCGCGTTCTCTTTTATTTGTCTAGTAAAATAGAATAAATCATGAAAAGAAGAGTGAATGGAAGTTTGTGTTGGCCGCGCTTGGACATTTGGCGAGTGTTGATTTTGTATTACAGCGCTGTCAAAACTGTTTGTTTAAATGCTAATTAAATGCTAGGCACACATTGTAATACTTTGCTTGTTTTATTTCATCAGATCGTACAATACGTCAGCTCTTAGTTCCGCTTTTTTTATTCGAAGTGTCCCCCGAAACTAGAAATCATCAGTAATGGAACGTGATTCTCTTTTTTTGAAAAGAGTTGAGGCGATTTTTTTTAGATTTACTAGTTTTCTTCGCTTTCATCCGCAGCACTTGCGGGGGTAGTTCTGTAGTGATTGTTCGTTGCATCCTATCCCTTTGCACGAACTCTATTTTCGTTTGCTAGTGTTTACGTATAACGCATAAGTGAGGGTCTATTTCTTCAATTTAATGTCGTCTCTTTTCTTTTCTTTTCATGATACTTTGTAGGGAAGGACTTACGTTTTCGTGCATTCCGATTCCCGTGATCTATCTTTTCTTTTAACACACAATGGCTGCTGTGACGTAAGGCGAAATAATTCCTTATTAGCTCTGAACTTTATATGCGTTTGAAGATTAACTTTCGCGCAATACCAGAACATTGCCGAGAAAGGGTCTCGCGAACTCTATTTTTATGGAATTTTTCAATGTTTTCGTGTGCTCGCGATACGATTTTATTGTTCTTTGTTTGGGGCGACGTTATGATTTCTCTGGTTCCACCCCCAAGCAGTACAACATTTCCAAACTTTCATTACAATTACAATGTCGTGTCGGTGAAGTTTGAAATCTTCGTGTATAGTAGCGTGCCAACGCTAGTCAGGCATTCATAATGTTATCTCTTCTGTTTATATTGATAGTCATTATTACAGTAATTCAAGAATTATGGTAAATAAAAAACTGCGATTCATTAATTATACCGTATAAACAATGTATTTGAATAATGGTCTCTCATTTAATTAGAGTTCTCTAGTTTTCATGGAATAAAATTCTTAATTGTACAAAAAGACGAGACAAATTTCATACAGCGCGTTTCTACAATTTATTTGTGACACACATGATAGTTTTTTTTTACATCGATTCTGTGAGAATTTATTTAGAAACCTTCCCTTCAGAGAGTTTACCCATAAGAGCTCGTACCACTTCAAAATGGTTTTGTTTTAAATATTAGCTCCGCAACATATAAATTGTATTTGTCGAGTTGATAATGTTATATCGCAATGATAATGGGAAACGGGATAGCGGTTCGAACCCGTGGTTTTCTGCCGAGGTTGCTACTGCGCCACCCCTTTTACCTCTCGGACTCGTCTACCGTTGTCATTCAGCGGTAGCGTAGTGGTAGCTCCACAGCGCACTAACCTGATGGTATCTGGTTCGAACCCCGGCTCTCGTGTTTTCATTCCCTACACCATCACCATTCTGTTATTTACGTCTATAAACTTATTTAATTAATCCTACGTTACGGCATTTCTCGTCGAGTCAGAACGTTGTGAGAATAGTGAGAGAGAAAATACATAAAATGTCGTAAAGTTGAATTCATCATTATTGTGTGGTTAACCGCTTTGTAAGTGATTATGTGTGATGATAGTTCTTTCAACGTTCATTCTACTCGTACCTTCAGCTGTGACGTCGTAAGGCGGCGATGGCTTTGCGGCGTGTGTGCCGGTGGCGCGTCGTCTGCGAAGTTGAAGGTCGTGGCGCAGCTGCTGCAGACGCTGCGTCGGTCGGTTGCGGTTTGGCGTTTGGCGCCCGGCGCTGCGCCGCGCCAGAGGAGCTCTCCACTTGCGCTAATCGATTTAGACCGCCGTCGCTGCTACTGCTGCTGCTGCTGCTGCTGCAGTCGGTTTCGCTTCGCTGCACTCCTCCTCGTCCATCCCCGATTCTCGTAGCGGTTGTTCGTGACCTACGACCTTCGTTGGTTCACGAAAGCACCACGCAGAATAGGAAGAGAACTCTGAAGCCGTGTTCCCACGGCGTGTGGCTTGACGAGTCTCGTCTGATCCCAACCTGACCTCTTTGTGTTTGGCTACGTACTTACCGCGCGGACAAGTTTTTGTACAGAGACGTTGAACAAAATAATCAAATATTTTCCAACCGTTTATTATCCGGGTAGCATATTCGATTAAGCGAGTTAAGAATACAGCGGGCTGGGAAAGCATTATTCAGGGTTTGCAGGATAAAATAGACCACTAATATTTAATCCGGATAATGCAAAACTATTTTACTATAAAGTCGTCTCTTTGATATAGACAGTGTAAAATATGGCACTGAAGCACAGGCTTCCAAGTTGGGTCCTGAGATCTGGAAGATGATACACAAGGACATTTTCCGAATTTCTTTGAAAGAAAGTACGTTCTTGGCCATACATGCTGACCTCAGTTTTAGAAACAAAGGAAAATGACATGATTCATCATAAAATCTTTTGGTTAAAAACGTGGGCTTTAATTGATTGTAGAATAAGGAATGGAAGGCATATTGGAAGAAATACGATAGACACGAGAACGTATACTGGTCCCTATGCACATAAACCACATATTCGATATCTTGGGTTTCAGTTAGATTACGTTGGATTTACTAATCGATGCATACAACAGACGATGAGGTATGTGAAAGAGTCAGCAAATTGCTAATGTAGGAATAATGCGTAATCTAGGATGACCAGAAGTGTTTCCCCTCTTTTGGATTTGCGCATCCTTGCGATGGTATTAAGATCACAAACGCATTTTGCAGTGCAAGCTTAGGCGGGAGGAGCTTCGCCTTCAAATGCGCGTTATAAATCTGGTGCTCCGAGAACGCGAACGGCTGTAAGAATTACTGAACTAATATCACATTACCAGTAACCTACCCCATTCACCGACAGAAATAACCGCGGGTAACACAAAAATAGTAATTTCAAAGTGTCGCTATTTTAGATATCAGTACTAAAATTAGTCATGTTAATGAAACAGCACAGGCGGTGTATATATTGATTATCCTTGATGCAAATTACCATAATGTAGTTTGCCCTATGAATAACAAATCTGGCTTCTGCTGATTCCGAGCGGAGAGGTTGGAGTAACGACTAGCGATGCGTCCCAAGCACAATATTGCTCGCCATCTCTTGTTCGTGTCCTTCCCTAATTAGGTCACGAGCCATCCAGGTGCTCTCGTCCCTTCCACGAACGAAGCCTCCTGCTCTCGTCTCCTCGCGTTGCGTCGCGTCCTTGAACGAATGCGCTAACGTCACTGCGTNGTCGTTCTGCGAGTCCCACACGCGGGGAGAGACATGTTGGCTCTACTTAGTGCGTAACATCTTTTTCCCTACCTGTACACAAATTATCTCCCTAAATTTCTTTCTTCTTTGTTTTTAATTTTTTAGAATATTTTAGGAATTTTCTCGTTTCTTTTCTATTGTTCTTTAAGAAAATGTTTTGTTATATTGTAACTCTGGAGGGTTTTTATTGGGTATGGTTGAGTCATTCGGCGAGAGTCCCACACGCGGGGAGGGTCATGTTGACTCTTCTTAGTGCGTAACTGCATTTTCCCTACTTGTACAAAATGTTAGGGCTCTAATGACCTCGATGTCGGCGAGCCGTAAANCCCCCCCCCCACACACACAAAAAGGCTGCTGTCTGTCGTAGATTCTAGTTAAGGAGTCATTTCCACGAAATGTATTGGCGTTTTAAAAATAATGGATTCTGTGGGAATTTGATTATCCACTCAGATAATGTTTGGTTGTGAGCTCCAAATTCAGAGGATTGAAAAGATTTCTCCGAAACTTTGTATGTTTGATGTGGCGTGCCAAACTTATAGTATCCTACCTTTAAGGTTGGGATGTCATATACAAAGGTTTGGATTAATCCTTCCCTTCATCTGAATTTGTATCTCACGTCCAGTTCAAGGGCACTCACATGCATATAGCTTTCCCAGTTATTAATTCGTAGTAGATTTTTTCTCTTGATTTTGGAATCTTTATTTTTGAAATATTTTGAAACATTTCTGGAAAACATCGTCGTTTACGTGTGGTTCGCCATTTTTAAATATTACTCTAAATTCGAATTCTTAAAATATCCGCCCTACTGGAATCGTCCTACTGGAAAATCTGGAATATTTCGAATCGTCTTAAAAAGTGATTTTTAACGGTTTTGGAATTCTATTTGGAATCGCCATTTGTTTAACGGTTTTGGAATTCTGAATAAAACAGGGAAAAAATATTATATGGTATGATAGTCACAAAACTTACTCAGATTTTTCTTGAAATTTGTCTGTTGCTGTGATTTCTCTTTCATTGACATCTATTCTTCCGAACTACCGCAGTTTGTTTTCAAAAATGAATCCTTGGATTCTGTGTTTTCCTATTGGGGTATTAGGGCATTAGAGCCCTATGGATTCTGTTAATATTGTGAATAGTTTGCAGAGAGATGCTTAGCTTTTTGGTCTATCTGTTGTCTCTGGAATTGTCTGTGTATTTGTTAAAATAATTCCTCACTCTTGTGTTTCATGTAGGAAGAAGGAAATCCTTCCAGGCGAATACCGTCTGTAAATGTTTGCGAATGTGAAACTTGGTACGATATATGCGAAGAAATGACGACTACAATTAACGTTCCGTTCATCATATAATCAAGACAAAGAAATAATTTTAGATTTACTACCTTTTGATAAACGAATTTCCTTTATTTTAGAGTCGAAATGTTGTTCTAAAATAAATAGTTCGTCCATCAAAAGGTCGTAAATCTAAAATTATTTATCTATTATGTTGAGAACTAGGAATATTTCTTGCGTCTATTGCGTGTGACAGAAACACAAAGGTTACGCCAATTTCACTAGATTGTGTAACTGTTCGTGAATAGTCGAGCTGAGTCTTAAGCGAAAGATCTTGATCCGCTGTTTCTTGAATGGCAGAAAAGATTTTTCAATGGGGACGCCTTAAAAAGACGGGACTTTAATGGAATTGTGAGTTAATCCGTATCTAAAAGAATCTGACCCGAAAAAAGGTTTTTATTTCCCCTTGCATGTTATGCTTTTAATTGCGATTTCCTTTAGTTTGCTGCTATTCTTGATGATGAGGGTCGATGGGTGTTGGGAAAGCAGAAATGTATGTGGAGGCGGCTTCGTCGCCTGAGAAACTCCCGCGCACCAGGAAGCGACGGACGGAGGGCGTCTTGAATGGGAAACGGTCCCTCGCTGTTGGATTCCTCTTGGCGAGAGAGGATGCCAAAATTATATTTCGCTTTCTCTGTACCTGTGCCGTCGAGACGGGTAGGGAGGGAGTTTCGCACCGGGAAGCTCCAATGTTAGATGAATATTTTTTCATACCAAATCAATGAAAAAAAAAAGTTGTCCCTTGAGAAAGATAACTTATTTGTCGTTTTGGGTTCGGAAGAAAGGGCGTTCAAGAATCACTATCATTGTCGATCATCCGCATTTATAAAATTACAGTAACTGAATACATTTTACATTTGTTTGTGTTTCTTAAACACTAGACAATTCTCTTATTCATTTGTTGTTAAAATACTTCAATGTCTATGTCACAAACTATTTACTATGTTAGGCCTTCCAAATGTGTATGTTTAAGAAGTACTGAAATATTTTGTTATATGGACTTTCTGATTGGTATGAGGGATGGAGTGGCGCTGCCGAGTATTGTTCGTAATGTGCAGATATTATTTTTATAATTCGAAGTTCATTCTTCTTTTATACGTAGTTTGTAGAAAGTTTTGCAATTGTGAAAACGTTTCCATTCGACTGTCAGTTTGTCAGTTCCTTGATTCTCATTGTTATTTTAATATACCGACTGTTCGTCATAGCGCCGACATGTGGCCCTGTTTCATTCATGTGACGTATGCGAAGCAGTTTAGCAGAGATTATATTCGAGTCGGTTTATGAATAACGACTCCATTTGTGTGTTCTGGAATCCAACCTCTTTTCTTCCGGTGCGTGTCCATGAACGCGCAGTCCACATTCGTCAGCCGATGCAATTTGCGTTATATAACAGTGGTTTTCCGTCGCTGGAACTCCGTGGAGAATGCGCGTTGCGTCGCCCTGTCGCTGCGGAACGAAATATGAGTCGCGGGGTCGAATTACGGCGCAGAACCCCTCCACTGCTCTCTCACCATGCGCTGGACGCCACTCACGGCTACGAATCTACGCTGCCGTCTCACACGCGCCTTCCAACAGGCGAAAGCAGTTGCATAGTATCTCGTTTATTTTTCCTTTCCACGGTGACAATATTCTCATCTACTACGATATTACTCCAAACGACCTTACAAGTAGTTTTTTTTTATATCCACACACAAGATTTCGACTTCTATTTTCAATCATCAGGTGCATGAAGTACAAAAATGAATGAACCAACTTGGAAACAGAATATAAAATAAGGAAACTACGTACACTCAAAAACACTTCAATAGAACGATAAATAATAAAAAACGTCAAAGCAGAATAACCCAAACAAAAATGTTTCTAGATAACCTGTCTATCTGTTTGCGAATTCAAAACGTTTGTAGTAAATTAAATTGCAACATTTCATAAACAATACATTTAAAGTAATTTGGTTCCTTATCTTGTATATAACATTATACCAATATTTCGATCATCATCTAAACTGTGTAATTATAAAAAAACGTTATGTTGTGTGTTAATATTTCATTGGCGTTTTTTAATTTTTTATTTGCGTCAATAACGTCCTTTCCAAAGTTAGGTACAANCTCTGTATTTGTTTTCTTTTCTTTTATTCTTTTTTCATTGTTCTTTCCTTTCTTTATTTCAACAACAACCAAAAATACACTTCTTTCGATACTGTTTCACCCAATTATTATATACTTTCATATTATGTATCTATTTTTATTTTTTATTTTATTTTTATTATTGTCATTTTATGAACATTTATATTTTTCAGTGTATGTTACTGATGATGGTTGCTATGCAGCCGAAAAAGCTTTCTAATACCAATAAAGAAATGAGCAACATGAAAACGACTTTTAATTTATCATTCTTAGGTACAACAGTTTGTAGTAATGTGAAAGCCGAAAATCTAAGAAAGGTTTCGATTCGGTTTTTATAAAATCGAAGGGTCTTGTGCAACGAGGAATTCATTGCAATAATGAAACCATGATGGCACGTCATGTATCTTGAATGAAAACAAAATGCATTATGCATGATTAGTAATGTCATCTTAAATTTCGTTTCTCCTTCTATTTTCGAGTCGAAGTGAGATTACTTGGAATCACCAAATAATACGTTAATATTGTGATGAAGTTAAATTTTACTAAAAAGCAATTACTATGATTATTAATGATAAACTATTTTAAATAACTGGGTGGGCTACGGAACAGCATTTTGTAATACATAAAAGATTACAAGTGTTGTGCATTCCTTGACTTGTTTGGGCGTATATCCTGTTTACACCGAAATCCTTAAAATCCTCTTCAATGAGACGAGAGTCATGGGTCAAACTGAGGATCCCCGATAGGAGCGGCGATTGTCATTAACCTCAACGCAGCAGGACTTAAGGCGATGACTGGAGGCTTTTGCCAAGCTTAGTGTCGGGCGCAACGATTATCCAGGATTATTTCTGTTTGCGTTGCCATTGAAGACAGTTCGTCTGCCCTCGAATCGCTGCCAGACTCGTCCGCCAAAACGGATCCTCTTTAGAATTTGGTGCCGAGACGGACACTTCGGTTTAGTAAAGCGTCCTCTTTATGGAACATCGTTCTTTTGTATTATTTCCCTTCCCGCTGAATTTTTTGTTGTTGTTGCTTTTAAGTAACAGGGTAACAGTGTGGTTCATCGTCATGAGAAGAATTCTTAGTGTTAGTTTGATTTTCCACAAGTTCACTCAGAGCTCTAATGACCTAGTTGTTGGCGAGCCCTAATTCCCCAACAACAACAAAAATAATAATAATAATAATAAAAGTTCACAGCTTTATTTACACAAAACTTTAAAAATATATGTATCAAAACAATGTTAGGGCGTCGAATCATAGTATTGTAAGAGGAGGTTTTCTCTCAATTGTCTATCGCGACTCGAATATTTTTGGACTTATTTTGAAGAGAAACAAATCTTTTGTAAATAATTACTGAACCTGTTTCAATGGATTCTGTGAAGTTTGCTTGGAAGCTTAGAAGATATATGGAATGTGAAACCGTCGTAAAAACTATATGGACATTTTAAATCATAAATATTCTACGAGAAAACGTTTCAGGAAATTTATTACTCCGTCAGATTATTTCCCAGCGATAAGAGTAATTCTTTTATTCTCTTTTATTCGTTGAAGTACCAATTAATGTGATAGTACGTCATTTCTTAATCGCAGCCGTACGCGATTTTTTCCAGTTTTCTAAACACATGAATGCACGAGCCGTTATTCCAGTATGAAGTGTTGATTTTCAATGTCCTCTCTCCAGTTTACGTCGTGTACGCCTTGCATTAGTGACTATCTCCACGCAGGAAAGACGATGTCTAATGTCTCCTCTGGAATTGTAAACTGCGTGTTACATCTGTTGATTCCCTGCGCCACGACCTACGTCACATAAAGACTTCTGTCTTCTTGTCTGTCTGTCTGTCACCGGAGGAGTTTTGATCAAGTTGTGTCGACGTGTAATCGATTTGTCTTCGTGTCTTGAGGAACACATTTGATGAAGTTCTTGCTCCTGCGATCGTTGAATGTACTTGTTCTTGTTTGATTTTTACGTGGGAGATAATCAGTCGTCTTCTGGTCTTTGAATGCGAAGGGAACCTTGATATATGGATTAAAGAATTGGGACAGAAATCGAAGGTACATTAATAAATCGCATTACGAAATTGAAAGTCTGTTTTTGCCGATGTTGATGAAGCATTTTTTGAGAGAACAGGGATGAAAGTTTCTCGAATGTTCACTTCCCCTTTATAACGGTTATTAGACACATGCTAACGAAGTGATTTTTTCATTAGTGCTTCAAATGTACGGAGAGTTCCGATCTCTTTTTCGTGGAACACAGATTAAACGTAATATTATAAGCGTCCGAATGTTTTGGAACCAGTTATCAATGAAAGTGTTTTATTTCCATGATACGATGTCTGTGTTGATACGGTCATTCCTATTGCACGCGGAAGCGTGTTCGGATAGCTTTGTTCGATAGCTACAATCTATTTTATTGTACTAGTTTTTTGTTGACGCTTGTTATAATGAGAGTTGCAAAAATACAATACATTGCTCGTCTCGTAAAAACTGTAATCGTACGTGCAGAACGTTTCACTGAATACTGTTTGACAGGGACAAGTATAAAGAGATAAATTTCATGTTAGTTTGTTGAATGTCATCAATCACGGTTGCGTAACTGAAACATTTATCATCGGTTGTAGTTTCCACCTTGTGACGATGTGCCACGACGTACAGCGTGGGAAAACATGTGAGCGATACACATCCCATACGCTCGGCTTGGCTGCGCTTTATGCTTTACATGACGTATGCGATCGGAATGATCAGAATATTGCGCTTCATTGTCATTTATCTGCTTTTAATGGGATTCTGCGAGTTCTTTTGATACGTAAATACTCGTTCGAAAACTGCGTATGGTTCACTCATGTTTTTTACGAACTTTTTTTTTATTATTATTATTTTATAGCTTGCTTCATTTGTATGTATGTTGTCTTTCCGTTTCAAAATTGGTAATTGATTTTCGACCAGTTCGAAGTTGTCAATGGACCTGAAATTTTACAGATGTGTGGTTTCCATGACGATAGATGATTCTCGTAACAGTTTACGAAAATCTAAACGGGGTGAAATGGGGCTACGTGTGTACGAGTTTATATCACACCATAACTCAAAAATGCCTAGAGTGATGCCCAGATAACTCAAAAATACTTTCAACCAAACTTGGAACACGACGACTATCTGACAAAAAGCACTGTGCCAGTCATGGCTGGTACTACTAGGACGAGGTGCGAAGGATGTGACGCTTAAAATAATAGCAATTGGTAGGACAGTCGAGTTTGCAGTGCTTGTTCGTCAAATAAATAAATTCTAATAATAGAAAGCAATTCTAATATTAAAAAAAAATTAATCTAGCTTTGCACTAAAAAGTAAAATATAATGTTCAGTAAAATTGAAATACATCAAGGTTGATCAAAAAACGTTTATAAAAAATAGAAAATTTTAAAAGCTTGAGACTTTTTTCCAGTAATTTTAAATTAGAAATAAATTTATTATCAAAAAATGCAGTTACAAACTGCTTATGACCACGTGGAGAACAATAAACTAATTCCTCTCCGTAAGTAAGCAGGGGACCATTCCATGAATTCCGATCAAGGACCGCATCAATTCCGCGGAGGTGGATTTAACGTTTCAGCAATTTAGTATTAGTAATTATGTCGTTTGACATCTCAAGCTTGTAAAATATTCTGATTTTCTTTTTCTTTTTTATCAGTGTTTGATTTTCTTTTTTGATAAATTTTAATATTTAATCAATCGTATGGAATAATTGTCTTCATTTACGTATATTTCGGATTTCAGTCTATTATTTTCGGTCAGACTTTCTCTGAACAAGATTTTGGCGGAAATCGGAGACCACGATACCTGAAGAGTGTTTTGAAATATTATAGTTTATGCAATATACGTGCTTCACTCGTGTCCATTATGTTTGATATGTTGGTGACGAAATGATTTAGACAATATCATTGCTTTTTGTAAAATAGTTTTCATTGTAGATTTACTTGCGTTTTATTGTATAGGACACTTATTTACGTTCCAGAGCGTTTTTTTCTACGATACAGTATAAACCATCGAAAGAACTTACAATATAGTGTATTAAGTATATTTTTTTGCAAATACTGGATGTTGGATCCAAATTCAGGGGAAGGTAACGATTTCTCCAATTCTTAGTATATTACATCCCTATTTTTTAGTTCGGATACTATTGGGGTGAAATAACACATCCAAAGGTTTGGAGAAATCCTTTCCTTCTTTCGAATTGGGATCTCGCTTCCAAAACCTTTTCTCATGTATCGTAGAATATTTTCGAGTTCCTGGATTCTTATACTCTTTCGATCAGTGACGAATCTCTCTCTCTCTCTCTCTCTGGCGGAAGAACTCAGTTTTTCGGTATTCCTTGGCAATGGGTCCACTTGTCCGAAATGCCGGGAACGCCGTGAGAACATATTAATAGAGCGCGCGTATTATATTTGGCACGGCGCTAGCGACGGCATAGGAGACCGTCGTGCGTGCGTGCATGCGTTCTGGCTTGGCGCCCTCCGCCCGTTGCGACTGCTGCATCCTCTGCGAAACCTCCCCCACGTTTCAATACTGTTCCTTTATTACTCTGCGGAAAAGACAATTTTTAAGATATAATATATTAAAAGCAGAGAAAATACACGGTAAATTTGTGAATTTTAATTACTTTGAGACATATGTTTTTTTTGTATGTTTTGAAAGTAGTAAGTTAATAAATGGACTGCAGAGCTTCAGTCCTCCGCCCCACCCCCGCTAAGACCATTCAGAAAGTCTCCAATATTTTTTCTGCGTACACCATTACTCCTGTCCTCCGTCTGAAACTGTACTTTTAAAAATAAATTCAACTGTGTCTGCAACATTGAAATCAATTGAATTGCTGTGAGAGATTGAACTCTAGAATTTTTACGAGTGCAATACGAAATTGATGAAGTGTAAGTGGATTGTTGTACTAGATTTAGTCCAGTGAAACAAGGATATTAATCATTGTTATATTTTTGGACTTATAATCGAATCGTGCCACAACCATATAATATCGAAAATATCGATTTTTCGATATGGTGATATCGGGAGGTATCGAGAATCGTAGCCGGTTCATTAATAGATTTACATTGCAAGTGAACTTGTTCACAATGCGCTAATTTATTCCTCTTTGCTCGAACCGAAAGGAACTTGAAATATCTAATGTTTAAGATTCTTATGTACTCCGACGCATTGCAAGAATTGAGTTATTCTTTTTTTATGCCATTCACTTAGAAAGAAAGTTTCGACGTCCATACATTTCAAATGATTCACGTTAGATTTACAAACACGTCAAAGGAAAGACATTCGGAAGCGAAGATACGTGAGTATGCAGAAATGTGGACTCGTTTCTTGAATCGATTCCAAATGCGAAAGAAACATCGTGACTGGTGGGATTACAAATAGTGTACTTATATTCGTTTTCACCATGTTTCCAAAGAAAGAATTTAAAGATGGAATGTATTGTTGGCTCTAGTATTCCACTGTTTCAGTATTCCTTGCCAACAATTGTGTTGACTGCTTTCGACGAAATATTTCAAATGAAGAATCGAACTACTTTTACGATCAAACTCACTTGATCCTGTTTATGTTCACTTAAAAATTGAATTAAAATAGGTTTTAAATGAAATGTCGATTGAAATGAAGTAACTAGAGTTGAGTTGGCATACTCTTATGTGATAGGAGTAGAATAGTGAGTGAGGTGTTAGCATTACCCGACCACTTACGATCTCATCGTCCAGAAATGTGCTTATTTAGTGCTTAGTCGCTCAATTGGTAAGATTGGCTCGCTCAAGTATTATGGCCTCCATTTCCTTTTCAGCAGATATTAACTCGATGCAGAGATCGCTGGTTGCATTTTTATTATGATACTGAAACGATGTTTTCTTCTCATCATGGAGAAAGTGTACCAATTATTTTTGGAGATATTTCTGTTGTTTTTAACCGGTTAGAGAGTTTAGCTTGATAAATTTTTCCCGTTAAATGTATAATCTCGTTTTGAAGAGAACTTTTTTGTTGGGAAAGTACTAATATCTTGAGACGCATCGCACAGGCACTGTGTTTTTATTACGTCAAAAATACATTTATGATGGAGACGACCTGCTATAAATATTTTCAATACTATTCGCAAATCTCTTTTTCTGACCTAGCCTCTCCTAGGGAACTCTTGAAACGGGTGAGATGGTACGAACGAACCTGTTTTGGCATGGAACCTTGGAAATGTTATATCCGTTGAAATATTAATAATCAAATAAAATGGCACCTGAACTGAGTTTCAACGATTGAACACTCACTGAAAACTTAATTTATCAGTTCTTTATACCACGAACATTCGCCATTACCATGCGATCTGTAGTATCTGGGAGTCGGGAATCGGTACTACATTTAAGTGTCGATTATCTGAAACAATTGTGGAAAACTTATTTTTGGATTTTGTTCAATTATGAAAAATAATTCAACCAAGCCTAGATACTTACAGAATAGATCTTCGATAAAACAGGGTAAGACAAAGCAGTGCTTGCAAACGCACATCCGCAGCCATTTATTTCCACTGCTCTTGAAATACGTACGCTACATTGCTAAACAATGAATTTACTGAATAGAACTCTTTGGATAATCAAAGTTTCGGATGACTGCTGTTCGGATAATAGGCACTCTACAGCGTTTGTTTTACACACAGTGGAAAAGAGCTTATAACTGTCTGCGAAACTCTCCGTTACATTACTCATGTCAACTCTGTCTTATGAAGACTGGTGTAACAAGAAATTTTCTTATGACTCGATTACTTAGCATGAAGAAAACCATAGTAAATGACATAAACTTTGGTTAATGCATTGAAACGCGCCATTTCCCTGACAACCGTGTTTTTACAAATTTTTAGCTTTAGTAAATTTGTATAAACAGCAAATCATCTTGCTGTTTACATGTGTGTTGCGTTTGTGTTTTCTCTGGAGAACGAACCAGAGAATCTATTTTCCCTTTTATTGAAGATTTTTCCGAAATCTTTANCAAATTTTTAGCTTTAGTAAATTTGTATAAACAGCAAATCATCTTGCTGTTTACATGTGTGTTGCGTTTGTGTTTTCTCTGGAGAACGAACCAGAGAATCTATTTTCCCTTTTATTGAAGATTTTTCCGAAATCTTTATTTTCAAAAGTTTCCTAATATTACATATTAGTATTGCAAATGATAAGTGTGTTAGAAAACCGGGAAACCCGTGCAAAACTTTCGTGTATTCAAATTCCTCCCTCTCGCTCCCTTAAAAAGATCGCCTCTTGTTGGGTTCTTGAAATCGAATACAGAAGAATGCATACCCACCGTATCAAAGAAACAATAGATGTGAATATATTTACAAAACCTCTGTATGTACAATATTTGATGTCAGATGGCATCAAGGAAGTCACAGTGTCTAAGAATATTGTATTCTTTTCTTAACGTTGATTTGAAACTTTAAATTGGTTTATTGTCCTCCACGTGGTCATACGCAGTTTGTACTGTTTTTTGACAATAAATTTATTATTATATTACTATAAAAAACGTGTTTAAATGACAATTGAGTGTGGTTTCTGAAGGTGGCAGAAAATCCCCTCCACTGTTACCTTATCACTGTAGATTTGTATTGGTTAAGAAAAAGGAAAGCTGATAATTAAATCTGATGATTGTTGTGTGCTCTGTAGTGCTATGTCTCACTCCTTTCAGATGTACTTATTCTTTCTTACTCTCTTGTTACAGGTGAGTATCGGCGTTGGGTCACTTCTTTCGTTCTTATGTGGCGAGAGGGGTGAGTTACTGAATGTTCCTCCAATAGAACGTTGGCGCCAAACAAACTTGCGCTTGATACTAATTGGAATTTATGCTTAGCGAGGTTGCCATATGAAATGACAGTCGCAGAAAGAGTGTGGACTGTTCGTTGTAGGCCAAGAAGAAACACAGTGACTCATAATTTTATTTTTCATTACGATTTCCTTCATACTTCGCTTACTTGTGTTTGAGAGTCTGCTATTGAGGGAGAAAATTAGAAACTTCATATAAGTCATATATTAGTCAACCAAAACAGATTTCCACAGTGTTGTTCCACTTCATAATAAGTCATCTTATCCAAAACATATTTTCACAGTGTTGTAGTCGTCTTCAGAGTGCTACGAAGGTGAGAGTATTACCTGTATGTTAATAAAATACTTAAATGTTGGAGTAGACGTTCTTAACTTCTTTTGCAGAAATTATATCTGTTTAAATTATCCCATGAGATATATTTATGTCTGTTTTTGGTATATGTTTTCATAAACTTCTAGATTCCGTGCATACTATATCGCATCACAGATTATAGTATTGTTTCTAATCTGTTTACAATCTTAGCGCGGTTGTACTCTAAATTACCTAAGTAGCTCCTTCCCCTTTTTCTCCGGTTTTTCCTTCGGGTATTTTTTTTTTAAATTTTGGTTTACAATTTGCATTCCTTTTTCATCTTTCCTGTCTTCTTTCTTTTCATCGTTCGTTTCTGTAATTAGAAAATATAATATTTAGAAATTGTTTTCCTTTTTGTGATATAATGTATTGGTATTCTGTTTTCTTTTCTTTCATCTATGTATTTAGATATTTGTTGAATTCAGGACGGTTTTTTAGTGGGTACGGTCGAGATATTCGGCGAGTCCCACACAAGGGGAAGAGTCACTACGGCTCTTCTCTATGGCGAAACTGCATTTTTCCCTACTTGCATGGGCTCTACTGACCTCGATGTTGACGAGCCGTAAAGCCCCACAAAAAAAAAAAAAAAAAATTCAATTTTCATTGTGTTCCTTTTCTATTACTTGTTTTCACTCTTTCCCTGGGATGGAGATGATTGAGAATATTTTGCACGGTTTCTAGGTTTTCAACTATAAAAAAAAAATTCCTGATTTTCCCCGAATTGTTAAGTTCCAATAGAATATACTGATGCAGAGGAGAACGACCCTTGTCGGCATGTTACTATGGAGGTTTTATCTTTGGCTAAGAGAGGTCCTCATTACCAAGTGCTCCGGGTAGAATGTATACTCATTTCATGTTCTCTAAAACCCTTTCTTAATATTATTTGAACTAGCAGTTTTTAATTTTTCCGTGCCAAAGAATATTACAAGTGTATTAGTGAAACCCTAGACTGCGACGATCGCTCTCGCAGCGCCTCTGTTGACTAGCCAGCTGCCGACGCTGGACCGTCGCGTTCGTCGCATTTGCTTCTGCGTTGCGTCTTTTTGTTTCTTTCCTCTGCTGCTGCGACAGCGCGGCGACTGGCTGGCTCTGCGCAACGCCGCGCCGCGACGTCGACCCGGTCTTCTCCTTTCTGGGCAGAATTGCCGTCGTTCGATTCCTGCCTGCGCGACGCCCTTTTGTGCGGACGAGTGAGTGCTCGGAAAAGAAATCTCTCGACGAAGGATTTGAGGTCGCTTCATCTCAACTCGCGGAGTAACCTAAAACAATGCTGCACAAATCTAGGAAGGAGCTTCGAAATGTAAACTTTGAATGGAATGGCTGCGCGCAAATGGAAAGTGTTCATTTGCTTCGTTCCCCTGTTGATTTAGCGTATAATACCATTCACCCATCTCAAATGTCTGGTAGAATAGGTGCGCAACGCTCTGTAAATAAGAGCAAATGATTGTTGTTTTTTAAAATTTTACATACAAAATGTTTTTCATTCGTTGATTGTTTATTAATAAGTGAAAATTACTAGGGTAAAACCAACTTTTCCCAAGGCAAGGAGGATCGCGACTCGAAACTCACACACGCCTAAAGAAGAAGCGGATTTCATTGTTCCTTTCAATGGGCGTGAGAATGGTATTTGGACAGTCTTTGTGTCTGTTACTTCTTTCTTGTTATTGAGTTATTTCATCGAGTGTGAAGTTTGTCCCAAAATAGAAACATGTTTTCTTAAAGTCGCGCATTCATGTTTTACAGCGTTTGGAACAAAGAGAAAAAACCAGGAGAGAATCATCCCACTTGTTCTCACTTTCGGAGTTAAGAATTTTTTTTATTAACGGTTTGCAGCAACTGAATTCGTGTTAAAGTAAAAATTGTTAATATCACACACATTAATTAATCGAATATGGTATTTTAAAACATTTCCTCAAACACTGTAGACTAAGACGCGTTGAGTTAAACGAATGCTGTATGTGGCTTCTGCTCCTTTGTGGTGGAGTAATGTATTTGTGCTGCAGTTTACGTATGTTTGGTGGAACTTAGTGAGAGGTGATAGGGAGAGAATCCAAGTTCGGGTTTAAGTGGGGGAGCCTAATAGCTCCTAGCGTTAATGGTGATGCGTTATGGCTTAGTGATGTCCCGTCGGTTCCAATTTCCTTGAATTTGGGAGAGTACTGTTCCCCTCTATAATGAGGCGAAACTGAAAATGATGATGACTGGCATTGAAGGCATTATGCTTTTATCGCCGATACACCTTGTCTTAAATGGTATCTCGTATCTACCTTCTTTATTCATATCATTGTAATATTATTTTCTCCTTTCGCTATTGTCTGCCCATTTTCTAGTTTGTTTCTTGTTTCTTGTTGATAAAATTGTGAAAATCTTTCTAATGACATTCTTGTTTATCGGATTTATTTCTCTTATGGCTTCCCAATTCGTATTGGTAATGCAATTAATAATCTACTCAGTAATCCCAAGTTACTTAACAAATGACTCATTCCTTTTCGGATTGTTATAGCGATAAAGCTGTAAACTGTTTTTTGCCTTGTTGGATCTTTTTTATTAAACTTGTTACATTGTTTTAAATTGATTGGTTAATTCCTCCATTACTGCTCATTCACCTTCCACGCCTTACAGGGCAATCCTTTTCCTCTTGCACGTCTATCACAATTACATCCATTGCTGCCCCATCCCCGTCCATTTCTCCGCCTTTGTCCCCATTTAGAGGCGTGGATTGGTCGGTCGGTCGGACGAGCAGACGGACGCTGCAGCCACAGCGGCCGGCGATTGTCAGCTCTGGAAATCTCGATGATGGATTGTGCGGCGGGCGCTGGCGGGTTTTTTCCGTCGGTTGTTGCGAGCGATGCGATGCGATCGCTGCCTGTCGAGTAGTAACTCTCCCGAGCGCCAGAGCGTGTACTCTCGTATCCGCCTCTACGCCTTTTTTCCATAGGAACCTCCTTTACTTGTCTCTGTGAAATAATGTTCGTAGTGTGCGCTTGAAAGCCTGGCTGTATTGGGAACACTTACGGGTGTCGTATAGTCGTGAGTGCGTGAAATTGGTTGTCAGGTGGCTGTTGTCTGCGTGATAGATTTTCAGCGCGAGTGGTAACAGAGATATTGAGTCCTTTATTTCGTAGGTTTTAATTGCAACAGTACATTTGTTTCAAATAATATTAAGAATAAATGCTCCTGAGGTGTCTGTAATTTTCCTGGTTAGTCCGTCGTGAATGCTGGTGAAGAATTAATTATAATGGGCTATCGACAGCGATCCTCCCCCTGCTCGCGCAGTAAAAAATATGGGCCAGTTTCGTATTACTTGATAGCGTTGTAAAGTACATAACTCAGAGGCCAGCCATCCCTTTGATATTAAAAAATAAAACCAAAATTATCCTTTATTAAGGGATTACTACATCACAAAAGAGGAGAAAACAAATATTTCTTCCATAAACCAAAATCAAATAGACCTTTATAAACTATTACGCAAATTCTTGATTCAATCTACGTAAAATATAACAAAACGAAAGTAGCTGGGGTCTATTTGAAATCGATTGGGTAACATTTAATTTCATTTTCATAATCAACGATTGTAATCAGCGCTGTTCGTCTGACCCGATTTTACAGTCTTTTTGGTACAGTTTGGATCATGTTTTTCATCAAACTTTGTTGGAGGGGGGGGGTGCACAAACTTTGTGTTATAAATGTAGGCTGTAAGAATTGCTATTTCACGTGGCATGTCAGGTGAGGGAAAATAGAAAATTGTGTTTGGAATTACCCTGTTATACATTACAATATGAATACATTTTATTACAATACTAAATATGAAAAATACATTTTTAAAGAAAAAAGAAGTATACTATTAAATTTTTCCAACTTGAAATTATATAAATTTGTTGATGAGAATCA
The DNA here is from genome assembly GCA_002313205.1 of Laupala kohalensis. Classification (NCBI taxonomy): domain Eukaryota; kingdom Metazoa; phylum Arthropoda; class Insecta; order Orthoptera; family Trigonidiidae; genus Laupala; species Laupala kohalensis. Next base: position 149,196 of record NNCF01126987.1, on the reverse strand, counting down.
AAATATCGCGTGACAAATAAATAAATACATGTGACCCGTTCATTTTATTCGTCGGGCAACATTTTCCATAACCTCATCCGCTTCGATCGATCGACAGTGTGTTGAAAATAACCCACGGGATATAAGTTGGAAAAAACTTTTCTCGTGTCTCATCAATAAGATCAGCGATAAGTCGGATAAAACTGCAATGTTGAACGCATTGATTACAATATCTATTACAACTACTATGTAATTAAGTTCAATAGAAAGCGAATAGTGATGTATTTTCAGTCAGTCCAAACTTACTTTTCACTTCGAATTATTATTTTTTAATACACGGACGCCGTTGTATTCTAGCTATCAGCAAAAGTTACAATTGGAAAATTGGACCAAGCTCTGAATTTCCTTGAACACCTTCTTGATACAGAAACGCACTTCCTGTCAACAATTCATTTTCTTGCAGGAATATTTATGCAGTACCTTTCTTCTTCAAGTTTCCTTGTCACATAATTTTAAATAAATATTTCGAACATTCTCGTCAAACATGTCGCTTATGAAATATTAGCGTGAGGTGCTTTAAATTGAAAGTATGTTGAACGTTCGAGGTCTTGTCCAATCGTCCTCTCCACTGTGAATCTCATCACTTATCGTTGAAGAAGCGATCGAATCGAGAGCCAACACCGAAATCACTCGTAAACTTTGAATGGGAGAGTAATAAAAAATATGGTAAACAATCATATACATTTAAAAATCANACTCGTAAACTTTGAATGGGAGAGTAATAAAAAATATGGTAAACAATCATTACCTCTAAAATTATGACATGGAGGAATGTATTGCGAAATAAATTACTAATTGTTACCAGAAAATAACCCGAATGGAACGACAGCCTCCGAAGTAAAGGATAGGTCGAACTTAATAAGTCTGTACGTTTCTTATACAGAACGTGGCTCTTCCAAGGGCTCCTTTGAATTCACTTTCTCTTGTTTATCGGTTTTTATATTCCTACATCCATAAAAAAGAAATTAAATGGAATTTTGTAAATAAATCTCTCGCACAGTTTTATAACTTGGTCAATTTTCGTTTACCTACGTGAATACGGTAGTTTAAAAATTATTTTTTGTCCTTGAGTGTAGGGTGCACTTGACTGCTTCGAAGAATCTCCTTGAATCTCGTCATGTTCTCTTTTTCTGCGTCCCTCTGTCGAAGGGCGATTCAGCGTGTCGTCTAAATGAATTACGTGTATTGTTGTTGGCGCGTCTTCGTTTTACGGAAATGACGGATTGAGTCGGAGGCTATTTGTCTTGCACGGCATTCGTTCTCAGATGAGGCGTCAATTATGTGCACCTCCTGACCTTCTTGGTAATGGGCTTCGAAGAATCAAGGAGTGTATATTCACTATTTTATTCTCGAGTTCATTTTACACGACCAAGTATGTAGGGAGTATTGTTATCTTTAATTGGTAGCTTGCATGGAAACACGAAATTTTTTTAATGTGATTGATATAATTAAATTATAAGGGTTAACTAAGAGTTTTCTACGTATTTGATTCACCTCGCTTCGCTAGGGTGAAATATGAGCTTTACATTCGAGGGGGTGGGGACTACGTACACACAAGAGACTTTTGACATTTTGCTCTTACGTTTTGAACATTCAACATTGGCTCGCAATATTATATTATTGGTAACTTGACATTGAATCATTGAGACCAGTGGTTCTCAAACTTTAAGGATTTCTTTCGCGACGGTCTAGAATTTTCTAGATTACTCGTGAACACTTTAGAATTACCTTCTATGCCGAAGCATTTAAAAAAAATCAAAATGTCAACGTACGAGAAGTTTTTGTGGTACCATGAGCAGCACTGACGAATGTTTTATTTTACGATAATGCAACCGAATACACATTTGAATACAAACCTGTACCCCTATTGAAATCTGACTGATACTGTAATGATTATAACTAAAAGAAGCTTTGAAGAGTAAAACAACCAACAGGAATCTGAAGTTACATGCATGAATATGTCTCGGGTAACTAGAATGGTTATAGCAGTATGATTTTTTGTTACAATTTATTTCATTAAAATAGAATTTTTGTCCTTGTGTTTAGTAAGAACTCCTTCCATACAAAATTGATTGAAATGTAGTACAATGTTATTTTAGATGTGTTTATTTTTTTAAAATTGATTTATTCCGATAAGGACTTGGAATAAATAGAATTTTACGTTTTAGTGCATACAATTGAATTTCGTATAGGTTGAGCATAATTTTCTAATTTAAACAGCATTTTGTGATATCATTCTAATTTTGGCAGGGTAATCAACTTCCCTCAAAAGCATAACTTTACCACCACTTGAGATAAATATTTTCCATGACACTGTCAGAAATATTTTTGTAATGCGTAAATAGTAAAGTTCTCATTTTTTATGATCACATTCGATTAATTAATGCTCTGGAGTAACCCACTCCAGATTTGCCTTGTTTATAATCACATTGCCCCTTCGTGGCCTTCGCACTTAGTAACACTGATATTGATTTCTCCTGGCGGAAGGTCACGGTGTTGAGATACATGGCGACTCTTGACATTTGGTTCAGATTTGTGGTTCATCTGAAACTGCGATGGTTTATTTGTAAAATCCGTCGTGGATATATAGCGTATACTTTCTTTCAGCGATAACATTTTATTCCAGTGAAGATAGTATTTCGGTTTTTGGGAACCTTTCTTGTATTGGAGACGAGCTGGTTTTGTCCGGGCTGGCCATGAAATATACTGGACGTTTACTACATTTGTGTTTATATCTGGAAATAAGAATAAACAAAAAACTAACCAGTTGTATGTGTCCGGTTTTTTATGGTAACATCTGGGTAAACCGGTATTTTTTCTCGTGAATTTCGCAAATTTTTTACAAATCTTTCCTTTTAAAAACATTTCAACGAGTATCTGCTGAAAAACGTTTATTGCCTTTGAACAGTACGTGAGTTTGGAGTACCAATACTATTGCATTCACGGCTAATTTTTTCCCTTTGCCGAACTCAAAGATTTCATTCAAGTGAAGATTTCATTCAAGCTTATTCGCTTAAGCACGTTCCCTCCGTAGTAATACTGGGGTACCTTGGAATCGATCCAATAAATCTTTTTTCGGTTGTATCAGTTTATTGACCTTGTTAATGACACGTAATTTGTTATTGCGGAAGTCGATTCAGGAAATCGTCTTCGGATATTACAACTATTAATACGTTTGTGTGTTTTTCGACAGTAGTTAAGAGTAAGAAACACAGAATGGCTGATTGCACTCAAGCGTCTGGACGTTTAAGTGGTTGCCAAAGGATGACGCAGAATTGCAAACTGCAGTCGATGTATATTAAGAATGTGTATTAAAATTGAAAATAACACTGCAGATCTATAAATGACAGCCAGCGTGGCGAAGGTTAATACGTTACTCCTGTGAACCACTGTGGAGTTCTTACAACAGACTGGTGATTTGCTGTTCCATGGTGTAGATGGCGAACATATCGTCCCGACCACCAGTTCCCTCCATTACTAAGCTGTGAGGAGTAGTTTACGACGATTGTCCTGTAATTCTTTTACTCCTTGAGCTTGCCTTTGATAGTAGATGAGGTGAATTCAACTTAATTTCACTCCATCGTATCGCTATAAAGGCGGCTTGACACTTTTGAATTGTACTTTTTAATCTGCATAAAATGTAAAACACACTTGATCGCAGATACTCGGAAATTTTTTAAATCAGAGATGATAATTTAAAAATCAAGAGTAAGATTCTCAATTATGATGCACGTGATCTTTCATTGAGCGGGAATATTTACTTGTACTTTTGTGGTGTTTTTGTTTTTCGTAGGGACACGTATATTGACATATAATACATTTGTAAATGCTTTCAATAGACGTTCGGAATGAAAAATGGAGAATATTCTTCTCGCCGGATCANTTTTTTTTTTTTTTTTTTTTTTTTTTTTTTTTTTCAGAATAAAAGTTAGCACGACTGATTGAAGTTTTTGATACGCTTCGGGAAAATATATCTCTGAATGTTATTTTAAATTTACTAAGTGCCTTTCCTTCGTTTTTTTATTCTTGATGGCGCGTTCCTTTCTATGTTTACCCTTTTGGTGGAAGTGTTTATGGAAGCTAGCAAATATTATTGAAGAGCGTATCATCACTTGGCTTTGAGAAATCGTCTGAAGTGGTCTTTGTTTGTAATAAGTTTTATCTAGAACCATTCTGCTTTTCATTATAAATTTATTAGCGCGCTGACTTCGATCACAAGATCCATGGATCGAGTCGCACTGTGAGAAGTTGCTTCTTTCTATTATTTTTTGTTAACGTGACTTACGATTTCCCTGTTAATTTAGGAATGTTTCGTATGAAATATGGGTATTTTTTCCAAGATTTCATTTCGTGTCAAATTTGCTCAGATTTCTTGATCAAGATTTGCACTTTATTTCTCTCGGTTTATGCAAATAGCTTTTAATAAATCGAAAAATTTTAATTGAAGTTAAAAATATTACATTTTGTTTCAATCATTTTTATTAACCAAATGAATTGTAAATTTAGAGCTTCATAAAGTTATAATTGTTTTATTCTAATAAATAATACGCACAAAACTAATACGAATATAAGTTCTTTTATTAATTTTTTGCTACGTTTTCCTCTTTTTCTTATAAGTTTTACTCCGAATGGCCATTTGATACATGTTCGACGAATCTCCACTCTGAAAAGCTGCAAGAAGTTGTGAATAAATCCAAATGAAATTTCATGATTATTATTTTGAAATTTGAAAATTTTTTGTTGGTACAAAAGTGGATTTAACTTTTTGAAATATGGTAAAATAAATAGAAATATGAAATTTTAATGTACTTGCTAGTATGTCTTAATCTTTTAATGAATACGAATGGAATGTTTTACACAATGAATCATACCCAGAAAATACTTTTCCTTGGAATGCTCTGAATATGGTATTGAAATATTGTTTGGTATCATTTCTCTCAGAATTTTGTACAGAATCCGAAATGAAAATTTTTTTAAAAATATTTTACTTGCACGGTAAAAAAATAAATAAATTGCAATAGTAATTATCTATTGGGTGAATCAAGACGAGTGTGAACGAAGAAGTGTTGACAATGAGGGAGGTAGTCAGACCTCTTTCGATATTTTACAGACTATAAAAGTTGATACTTTCAGTAAATTTCCGAAAAGAGAGTCCTATTCTTTAGCGTTTCCGGGTGCGGTTGAGTTGCAGTAGAATCTCGATTCTAGTGTCTCCGGGATGAGACCGTGCGAAGCTGCTTCTCCATCCAATAAGGCAGGACTTGCCTCGTGGATACAAACACCGCAGCACGAATTATGCAACGAGCGTATTTACAAGTAAAATGGAGCATTACGTAGGCCATCGGTGTGATCTGCATATTGCGGCGACGGGCACGCTAAGTGTGCTGCTGCTGCTGCTTCGAAAGAAGGGAAGATGGGAAAGAGAAATAGTGTGGATTTTAGATACGTCACGGGGAATATCTATTTGAGTGGAAGGTATGATGCAGCGTCTGTGATTCACCGTATCTTAATTTAATGGGAGTCTTAACATTTAGTCCCTGTACTTGGTTAATACTTCTAGAGATTCTTATGTCAGTGAAGAGACTTTTTACCTCCTCAATTAAATAAAACGGTTGAAGAAAACATTGATGATTTTTTTAGCAAAGATACTTTTGTCTAAAATTGGATTATGTAAAGTATTTTACTTATTATCATGGATTTATTTGTATTTTGCTGGAGCGTAACTATTTCCCAGGCCAATTTTACTGATCACGAATATCCCAGGTGACAGAGTTTTCAAAATGTAGTGGTGACCGATTATCATATTTAATTAGGTGACTGGCATTTAAAATAATACTGTACTTAGACTAAGAGTATTACTTTGTTATGAGTTAATTGTCCTTCCTCATATTTTTCTTTTAAATACTGTTCTCTTAATTTATTTGATACATTTGTAATACGAGATCACACTGGTTATGGCAAATGTATCTTCAACGGGATGGAGCTCACGCCGTTGGAAATTAAGCTAGTTTGAAATATCTGCAAACACCTGACACTTGTACATATCCGTATTGATTCCTTAAATAGTGTTTGAATGTTGATTGTGCTCACTTAGTATTTAGTGAATGAACAGAATAAGAATTGGAATCCCTTTAATCGCCTCTCGGTGAGGGAATGGTTTCATCATGAAAAACCCATAGAAATTTGCTGCGTTGCTGTTGCATTCGCGTGATACGTACGCTTGTTGAGCGGCTGTTGCAATCATCTCACTCTGTATACGTATTGTCATATGCGATCGACGCTTCATTGTGATGTGTTATTAAATACTGTTTTCAAGTACAGTGGATTGCCCTAGTTAGCTTTTGTCGAACGACACACATGCTTTGTTCACATTTTCCGAGGATTTTAAAAAAACGATCTCTCCAGAGTGTTGGCGCAAAAGTTGAAATGATTTTATTTGTATCTACTGTTGTAAGTCACTATGTACTAACATTGTAACATTTTGATGTGTTATTCTTATTAATGGTTTGTTTACTTTGCTTCGGATTTTTTTTCCTATAATTTCTTGGTTATCAGTTCAAAATACGTTTTTTTGCCTCACAATGTTTCGTTCGAAATCATTCTGGTGTTGTATGGAGTGGCCTCCCGTATGAGAAAACTTACAGTTTAAGAAATGTATTTTGTTGAAATTTTATTATTGACATTTAACTAAAAAATAAAACCACCTTGTATTTTATTCTCTGTGATTTAAATGTCAGGGCAGATATTATGTAGACTCGAGTGTACGCTATCACTTCTCCTCAACGGATGAGCCAAATGTAATGAAACAGCCGATCAATTGAAGGAAATATCCTCAAATACTAAATAGATGCATTAATTTTTTTTGTATGTACAAAAATTTTGTACAAACGAAAATCCATGAAAAAATTCCTAATTTAATTATTATCGAAACAAAATTTTATCTTTTCAGAAGTATTTCCTAAAATTAATAACTTCACGTACTTCATATTTTAATAAGTGGTTTTAATAGTATTTTTATAAGCATTTCCGTGAATTTTCAAGATTATATTTCAATTTATTAATTTTTCTTGTATATTTTGTGAACCTTCGTTAACTTTGCTAGCTTTCGCCTAATAATTCCGTTCAAAGCACTGCCGGTGTCGCCAACACATAAACACAATTGATAATTTGTTATAAGTTGTTAGTACATATTTTCCGCTCCGTTGGTCGACGTATGGAATTGAATCTGCTCATTTTGCTATGGGATTCCCTGAGAGCGTCATGACGGCGTTGCGCAGAGTGTATTCCGTCCGTGGCCGTAATGATGCCTGTGTTCCTCACGCAGGTTCGGGGCTTACTAAGCATCATCCGTGCTTAGGGCGGCCTGGATCAAAGCACTGCTCTGACCACTCGCAGTCCTCAGACCGAGGCTGCGAGTACACTCCGTTGATATTTGGTGCTTTGGATGTTGCTACGAGTAGCCTATTCAGTATGAAAATTTTCACTATTATCTAAGTGTTCGGTTCTCATTTTTGACCACTTTGAGATGTTCTCAGAGAAAGTCGTTTATCTGTATACAGTGGAGACTCTTTAACTCGAAACCCTTTATCTCGAAATCCTTTCTAACACGAAGAAATTAGCCATTCCCTTCCGTTGAAGTACAAAACAACCCTACAACTCGAATTATTTAGACGCTATAATTCGAACTGAATATAATTTACTTATGATGTACTATCCACACATATCACACTCTCTAACTCGAACTACAAATCTAGCGGACTCTCGAAAAAGCAATATGTAAATTTTGCGGCGTCTGTAAATCGAAATTCTTTTCGCAAGACTCTTTAACTCCAAGCAATATTTCGTTGTCGTCAATAACCAATTCCAAGAAATCATTTCATACTTTCATTGAAAGATGTAGTGATATCGAGGACAATATATTTAGTGCCTTGTTTGCAATCGAAAATACAATTGACAAAGAATGTGTTAATTTCTTGACTCAACAGAAAATTACAGATTTCTTTTAATATGTGCGTATTTTCAAGTTGTTTCTTTACCATAAAATCATCTTTATTCATGTAGTTATGTACAACACAAATGTAGTAAAATAAATCTTCTAATGACTTTAATAACATGCCTCTATAAGTCGAAATTGATAATGGTAAACTCCTTATTTCGAAGTCCTCTATAACTAAAAAACTCTTTAACTCGAAACTTATAACCCTTTCCTTGAAGTTCGAGTTAAAGAGGCTCCACTGTATTAACATAGTTAAAAATACGAATAACCTGAAGTGAAAAAAATAAGTGGCTGAGAATCGAGGCATATTACAGAGTAGTGATTGGTTAAATTGGGAGCTGCTTTGGGTAAGAGTTGATAATGGATGTTGACAATTTCAGGATGGCTGCTCATCCACTTCTCCCTACGAAGAAATCGATAATACACACGAATTAGTGAGACACCGAATATTGTCTTGACTGCGAAAAATCTGAATCCAACGTGGAAAATTAAATGTGACGGAAAATAACCGAAAACGCTTCGGACTCTTCCCACAAGAAATAAAATTTTCGTAGCTTCGAACCCTGGGCGAGTTTTCGCTTGATCCCGTGTGTAAAAACGGCACTGATTTTGAGCTGGAAGAACAACCTATTGGGTGTGAAGTATTCGGCTGCGACCTCTCGTCGACCTGACAGCAACGGCGGCGGCGGTGGCCGCTGCTGCGCCATCTCCTGCCTTTTACGACCACAAGCTCCGCCTGGAGCGCGTCACTCCTTGGACTGCTCCTCCTCGCTCTCCCTTCCCCCGCATTTCCACTCTCTTGCTCATGTAGACGTGACCCGCAGGATGAGAGGAATATGAAAAGGAGATTGGGAAACACTCTGTATTGTTAATTCTACGCGTAGTAACTTTTCACTATTAATGACAAGAAAGCTAATTTAAAACAAATGTTTCCCTTCGGTATGTTATTTTGATTATTTACGTAATTCGTTTGGGTCATTTGTGAAACTATTGGCGGAATGAATTAATTTTGGAGCTCTATCTTGTAATATTAGGCATGCATATCATGGAGCGTCTACAAGTTAGGGTGTCAAACGCACATTAAATGAAAATTATCGTTCATTATATTTTATTTTTGAATTTCAGTTTGTGGGTTTTTCGTAACGATTGTACATGTAAAAGATGTGTGAACTTTGAAACCTGTAATTCGTTTGATGAAATTCAATGTACAAGTGTAACGTACATCGGCTCAGATGTTATCAAGATTTTCAGGACTAGATTTCTATTGACTAATCGTAAGTTGATCGTATGAATTTAAAAAACCCATTAACAATACATTGAAATTCAATGTTACATTACGATGACATCTTATGTTAATTGTTATGTAATTCGCACATTTACTCAATGTACTTTGATTGGAATTGATGAGATGGTTCCTTTCTTGCGTAAGAAAAGTTAGGAGCCATAATTTAATTGGCCAAAAGGGGAAATAAAAAATGTTTTAATTTTTTATTGATTAGTAAAGAAGGCATTGAGCTTACTTTTCAAAATCTTGCTTAAGAGGATAGAGAATTCTGAGTAACATGAAATCTTAATTATAACTTTCCTCTACTTTCGTGAGAAAGGGAACCCTATGATGAAAGAGGTAAAATGAACTGTGATGCGTTTGAGAAGCGGAACGTTGGCAGAATGCGCTGCTGTTGCTCGGGCAGCAGCTGCGACAGCGGTAGCGTCGAATGCTCCAATGCTGTGACGCCAGAGAGCGATCGGGCTGATCTCTGGTAGGCGCAGTCCGCTCGCTCCGACCGCGCTCAGTCGCCAGGTTATAACGAAAGCGACGTTTTCGTCCGATACAGCAGCAGTTGACAACCAGTGGTTCACAGGTGGTCCGTGAGAAAAGTTTGGGAACGAGTAGCAATTTTTGATGGTCTGTTAAGAAACTAGTTTGATATGGCTTAACTAGATTGTAAAATGCCTCATATTTGAGAAACTGAGTACAAATAAATATTTTATTTTTGTTTTTAGTGGCCAATCCGGTACAAAATAAGGACAAGCATGAACAACTCAAAATTAATTTCTTAAGATTTTTTTGCACATATTTTATTAAAGTTTAATACATATATTCTATTATATTTACATTTTTTTAATAATTGGAAAGCGTTCAGTTATGTTAAATAGTTATATTTCATATATAAATGTATTAATTATTTCACAAACTAATTTTTGTATTCTAAAACTTACTTATTGGTCCGCGGAATTTAAAACTATGGAGTGAGTGATCCGTGATGTCCAAAAGATTGGCGACCGCTGTGGTACAGGATCAAGCTTCTTCCTAGAGGTGGATGACTTGCAATTTTCCTTTCCCATATTAACGAAAATTCGAGATTGATGAAATGATTTTCTTGTTGTCGAAGAAGTCACAAGAAAAATATAGTGAGATGAACGTGTATTTATGTTGGAAAACTTGTGAAGCGTCTGTGGTATAAATACTGGAGTGTAACGGAACTGCAATTACGAAAGCACGACTGCATTCGATCACAGGAGAGAACTGAAGACGAAGAGAAGTATAAAGGAACGTATTAGTGCATTGTATATATGAGTAGAGAAGCTCAAAAATGAAAAACGTCTTGTGTTATTCCTGTAAACTTGTTAGTCCGGAACAAACCGCATGTCAGTAGACAGAACTTTTCGGCCATCTTGCTGTGACCTTCTTCGGGGCAATGTCAGAGTCGTGCAGACCTAAGTCGCTGCCGTACTCTGACACAACAACAGGTTTGTAAATTTCTTCAAGGTTTTTAAATGCAGTGCAATCTTGTTTTATTTATAGCAGCATAGATCAGTATTGTAATAATTTGTTTTCGTTTAAATATTAACAAATAACTTACGCTAAAAGAACATTTGAATTGAAATTGTTCTAGTTGTTTATAATGGAATTATTAACGGCGAGCGGCGTGTGACTTGGGCCACGAAATCGAACACTGACCAAACTTGAGTTTCGCCGCTTTATCTTATTTCTCCTTTGTTTTTCTTTTTCGGTTCCCTTTCAACGGTATATTCTGTTCGAGTATTTTGCATCGATAAACAAAGCGTTCCTCTTCGTCGTTTTAACGCCATGCGATAAATACTAAATACTGAACACAGGAGTGAGCTTTTCACTTTTTTGAGGGATGCTGTTGAGTGCATCTGGGACGGTGACCCCTCGCGCTCTTCGGCGCATCGGCCGTGACGTCATGGCGCATGAAACGATGCCCATCAAAGTTTTACTACCTATTAAAAAAGCGGCGCAGTTAATGCCCGCGCTTCCCGAAACTTTTCGGTTCTCTTGACTCTGCTTTACGATTGCCTTGACCCACTCACGGGACTCTCTCCACAAACATTGTCTCTCACCTTATTTATCATCTCGTCTCTCTCATCTGAAATTTCTCTGTGTTCTTAATTTTTGCTCGTCAACGTTTCTTTTTCTTATGTTTGGTCGTAAATAGAATAATGTTTAATCAATGTTTACCAGTTCTTCATTCCAGCTTCTTTACGATTATTCCTTCTTCGGTCATAATAGTACTTAAATTTACGGAACCGTCACCTCAGTTCCTTCGTTTTCCCCATTCTTACATGCTGTTGGGTGTGAAGGGTGATGTAAATTCTGCACGTTTTTTGTATTAATGCCACCAATCTANTTTTATTATTTTATTATTGTCATCTTATGTACATTTATATTTTCCAGTGTATGTTACTGACGATGGTTGCTATGCAGCCGAAAAAGCTTTCTAATACCAATAATAAAAAAATGAGCAACATAGAAACGACTTTTAATTTATCATGCTTTGATAATGTTGCTAAAGCACCACAATTACCAAGTATTGGTAATTACATTTAGAAAGATGTACACCTCTCGCCGAATTGGAAACCACGATCTTTGACGTAGTCTCTTTATTCTCCCCCCCCCCCCCTTACCTCTGCATTTAAATGTAAGCTTATTGGTGCACATTTTCAGTTTGGCTCATGGTCTTCGATAAGTAATGAAGACAGGTCGAAAATAATATTGTTAGAGCAAGAACACAACCTGTAGTAATACAGCCATGGTCTGGATCTTGCTATACTATTATTATTTCTTTATTTAGATGCACTTCCTAAATTTGAGACGAAATTTTATTGTTGTGTAAGATGTAGAATCAGAAAAAATATAGAATAAATAATCATCGAAATTTCGGTGACTGTGATGTACTCTCTCATTTAATGGTTTACTCTCAGGATGGCGAAAATCAGTATAGAGGGCAACAAGTTTTTATTTTAGAAGGTATTTCTCCTTATTTCGTGTTCATGTGTGAGAGCTTCCTCTCCCGTCCTTCATTTCATAGAACAGTTTATTACCCGTGGCCATCTGATACGAATTCGGTTTTACGCTTCCCGTCACGGGGCCCAAAATATCTCTGATTAATGAAAGCTATTAACCATTTTTATGACTCATGAATTCCTTCCGCCATCTTGCCGCTCTGTGATCCATTCCCCGACAGGTCTTTAAAGAAGGTGCGATAATATTACTACGAATGTTATCTGTTATAGCTGGCTTTGATTGTTTCATTAATTTGACGCCTTATAAGGAGTCGTGTGATGAATAGCTGTAGAGAACGGTCGGTCTTCTTACGAAATTTATTTCAATAAGGAGTCTTTGGAACGAGGCTGTTCGTAAATGGCTTATCTTTAGTAATTTTCTTTAACCTATTTTCACTTTCCCATGAACACTTGCTTTAAACTCGTGAGAGATATTGGATATAACACATTTAGTGTGCTCCGAAATTCCAAATGGTTTAGAAATACCAGGAAATTACCAAACAATTTTTGGTGGTTACTTTCTTTTTCCCGTAATGTGAAACACATATCGGACTTTCCTGTTCTAGGATCATTTCAGCTTCGATTACTGATACATAACCTTCTGAATATACTCACTTAATCAGTTCTTTTGTTTTTCGAAGTGTTGTAAATGACACCGAAGAACACATGTCGTGTGTGTATTTGCATCATTGCACATCATAGAAAAAAATTACCCGTCGGTTCTGACTGTCTGTGCCTGATTTACTCAGTTACTACTGAATGGATTTTACTTCATTTTTTATTCATGGATAGTGTGTTTCGTGAGGGGGTTTAAGTTATGTGAGGATGCATGTAATTAGCCAACCTATGACGAAGTCGGAAAATCAATCTTCAGAGATGTATTCGCTTTCACTACGTTTGTGGTTAAACTCATGTGACTACGTGTGGAAATATTGTTGCTCTAAAATAGTTGTACAAAAAGGTCCGCAACAGTATTTGATTATCTACGAAGGTTAATGGTTATGTAACAGAATGATATATTCGAGGCTTGGTTGTTTTTCTTGACCTACACCAGGAAGGTTGTAGATACGTGGTGTTGTATTCGGAGGTTATGGCTGGTGGTAATTGATGATGGTGTGGTTCCATATCATACAACCCTGATGAAGGCAAAATAAATTGCCGAAACGTTGGCGTTGTAAAAAGAATCTTTTTTTGATGACCAATCCTCGGATATATCTTTCTGTTATATAATATTTATTGGTCAAGATCAATATCATAAGTTAATGGTTATACCGAATGAAGTATTGTCCGACTCATACACTCATTCATGAAGAACGCAGAACAAAAACTATGAGAAAAGAAGCACTTGAAATTTTGATGAGAAGTTGCTCTTGTTTTAAAGAGGCTCACTAAGAAAGAATTTTCCAAAATTCCGTTTTTAAAGGGACGAAGTAGGGTGAATTTTTTATTTATTTTTGCTACATTGTGGTTGTGGTGTGCTAGTTAAATTATAACGGTGGGTAAAGCATATCCGAACAAAATCTCCCTCCTCTGACGCACAAGGGCAGAACTTTATTGTTCGTGCTAACGTAATGACGTGGGCGGGTGGCATATTGAAGAGGTGCCTGAGGCGTCGACATGGGTGGTAGGTGGCAGCTAACGAGCGAGTGATCTCTTGGCTGGGGACATGGACGTTATTTCATGCGCTTTGTGCTTTGCTTCCTCGCCTCGGGGTGTATGTTCTATCCTATACAGCGATTGTGCATCTCTGGTGATTGCTGGGTACTTGGAGCTGATCGACGGATGCAGCTGAGAGACCTCGAAAAGATATCGATCCATATGAAATAGCAATGTTTGACGTTACTTACATGAAGTCCGCAACATTACCAAATGTATTTACTTAGTATGGCTTTCTTTCTTTTCTGCTGCTTTAGATGGGAAGGTCTGTCAATAGTCATTAATTATAACCTCCTAGAAGGTAATGAATGCTGAATACTTCAAGTTAATGATGTTTGTGCATTTAGATTAATTAAATGAAGATCTTGCATTTCGATACCATTGTAACTGGTATTCCCACAGCTTTGATGAACGTGTAATTGAAAAACCTGTGTGAAACCGAAATTAAAGCATGAAAACCAGCATTATTTATTAAATCAACCATGATTAGGTTGTCATATAGTCTGCTAAAAATAGAATATGTACTTAAAATCGTTTGGAAATAAATGGTAGCGATATATCTTCCATTGTTCACTATGGTGTAATTGCGCAAGAGAAAGTGTTTTAAAGAAATTTGACTCCTTATGAGTGCGTCTGTTAATTGCTTTGGAGGGAGAAGCTGGTTGTTTTCTCTCGAAATGCTTTTCCTCTGTCTTCTTTCTACGTCGTCGTATCGTCGTCCATCTCGCCTCGTTACGAATAGTCTTCGACTTGTTCTCGCCCAAGAACAATCAACGTAATCGCTGCCTCTCTATTGGCAGATTACCATGCGCTCCAGTGATTTATATGATTAAACAATTCGGGCTTTTTCATGACCCGGGTTCAGGCTCGCGTGGTATCCAAGCGCTATGATTGGCTTGAATTGTCAACCGTGAATGATTTTTAGTATATTTAGAATTAGAAAACACTGAACTTCCAAGTAACACGTGTTGTGGGAGTGTGACGTATATGCAAAAGAAAGCTATCAGAGACAGGATGTCCTAAGTGTGCAAAAACCATAGACACTACTGGTGACAAAAATAAATGTGACATTTTTATGGAATATGTTATATATATTGCTAAAATTAAAATACTAAGGTTTTTAATGTTTGGAATACTTTTTCGTTAATAGTTAATAAAATTAAATTGAAAAAGCGATACCTATATTTTGACGGGGCTACTTATTGCAGTACTGTGTCTGGTTTTGTAATACTTAAAAATAATGTTTTGAACGGAATAGTTTCTCCATTCACTCGAAAACTTGACACTTCGCTTCAGATTTTCTTTAGAAACAATTTATTTTTCTGATGAGGGGATCTTGTCTCGTGTGGTTCCGATCAGAGTGACGGATGATTCTGTTCCATCCAGAGGGCGTGGTTTAAGCATTCTGCACAGTAATATGGAGATGTATGAGACTAACACTAAGAAGTCCCCACGAACCTCTTCAATATTTTCAATGTAAATGAAGCCAAAATATTACGGTCAAATTTTCACTGCCCTAAGTGAAATCTAAGTTATTCGGATTTTGTGTTTTGCTCCGTAGTAGCATGTCGGAAAACATTTTTGTCGTGATGCATTATTTTCATTTTCCATTGGAGATGTAAATTTGTGTCTTTTGGTGTACATATAGCTGTCTGATTATCTCTGAAGTAGACGTATTGTTTAAAGCTTGCTCAGCGATTTAAAAAAAAAATTATTTGCAAAAATCAGTGACGTAATTTTTGGACAGGAAATGGTTTAATAAGAGTAATTATGGAAAATATGTCGCCTTTAATAATTGGCTCTCAGAAAGTTTCTCAAGCTGACGAGACAACACATTAATTCTTGATAACCTGAACACAATCTGTAACACTTCATATAGTTGACTTCGCGAAGCTAGGAAAACAGCGTCTTCTACATGGATTATGGACATGGTTCGTGGAATTGCGTTAATTTCTTTTCTTGGACCACACCTCGATTATAAAAGGACACCCCCCAGGGGACTTACATCTAGTAAGTACGTGTTTGGCGAACACGGGGCCCCGAGCTGAGTCTGGCATTACTTCCACTTACTTGTGCCACGCTCCTTCCTTTCTCTTTCCTGATCTCCCTTGGTCACCTCTTGTTCTTTTCGATCCCGACGCCATTAGGGCTAGGGTATCTTTCATTTTCCTGCCTCGCCCCAGGGGACTAACATCTAGTAAGTACGTGTTTGGCAAACACGGGGCCCCGAGCTGAGTCTGGCATT
>NNCF01126987.1:109410-132817 GCA_002313205.1 Laupala kohalensis | reverse complement strand
TTTTAGTGGGTATGGCTGAGTCATTCGGCGAGTCCCACACGCGGGGAGAGTCATGTTGGCTCTCCCTAGTGCGTAACTGCATTTTCCCTACCTGTACAAGTTTTCAGGGCTCTAATGACCTTTGATGTTGACGAGCCCTAAAGCCCCACAAAAAAAAATAAAATAAATAAAAGGACACTAGTTAAGTAGAATTTGAACATCAGAAAATCACTAAGCAACTTTTTTTCTCTTTTTTTTCACATTCAGGGCGTACTCTGTTAACCATGGAAGCTCGCAATTGCTCGTGGCTTACGCACTTACAACTCCTCTTCTGACTCGCATTTCGTTTCCTATTCGATGTCAGGAAATAAAGTGTTCCCTGTTTCATTGTGTTGTGTGGTCGATGGAGTCTAAACTCTTCCATTGGCCGATTATGAAGATCGAGGACTCATCGCTTGGCTCGGTGCTACGTTCTATCTACAGGAGTAAACACACTCTTTTGTAAACCTTTTGTGGACTTGGTAATTAATTTTCCTGGAACATCTTCCACACCTGTTGCCTTATTTTTCTTCCGTTGTTACGCTGCTTTCATTAACTGAGCAACGCCTCCTCTTCCCCGTCATTTATGCCTCGCTCGATGTTGGAACCCTTTCAGTCTTAGCTACACTTCTTGTCCTCGTTTTCTTTTTACTTTTTGTAACTCTGTTCCTTTGGACGTAGCTACTCCTGAAAAAGTACATTTTTAATGTACTTGAACTGAGTGAAAAATTCCGATGTGAAAAATTATTAACCTACATATTTTTGCCGGATAATTCGAACTACGTTGTCGAAAAAGCAGTTACAAACTGCGTATGACCACTTGAAGGATAATAAACTGATTTACTTTCCGGAAGAAAGGGACTATTCCATCAATTCCGATCAAGGACCCTAAGGCAGAGGCGGATTGAAAATTTCAGCTCACACCTAAGATAAAATAGACATAGGTAGCTATGTGTTATAAGAACAGGATACCAACAGATTTGTATTTAAGAAAGCACAGAAAAGTTCGGTCTTAAGAACGTATTATCAAACTTATTTAAAATTAGATAATTCGTGTCTGTTTCGCAATATTTTCCCACGCGATTTTATTGTATACTGTGGTAGGTTTTTCTCGTGCTGTTTTAATTTTGTCTTTTTGGTTGAACTTCTCCTTTCGTTATGAAACTCTTCCTTTCTTCCGACGATGTATCGTCGGTGTATTTACCTTGTTCCATCTGCTCGTATTTTCAGCGGATGTCCATTATCCCGCCTACGCATCCCTGACTTGGCATATATCAATGCCCGCGCCTTCGCTGTCCTAAGCTCTGTAGCGGATGCTCCGGCGCACGCTCCTCTTGAGCTGACCCATCTTCACACGTTCAGGGAGGGGCATAGGCGTTTTCCAACAAAATCTTTGATTGGTTGCCGTTTCGTAGGTGCAGCATTTCTGTGCAAGGGTGCAGCCTAGGAGGAGTATGGAGGGGTACATGTCCCTTCTAAATACAAAAATTCCTAAATGAAAAATCATTTTTTATTGAGCTTTAAAGAAGAGTATTAAAAAACAAACAAATAATATTTAGATATATTTGCGCCTGAAATAAATTCAAATATTGGAATGCTTCAAATAGTTACCCTATGGCACGAAGCTTTGTGATAGCTGTATCCGTTGCGAGTTACCCGAGATGATCGTTCTTATTGAAACATCCTATATATTATGATACTTCAAGTTGCTTTGAAGAACAAGCACTGCATGAGGACTATTGTAGCGGCATGACTGCAACCCCCATACGACTTTGCGATATTTATTTTATTTTATTTATTGTTGAATAATTTTTACACAATAAATCAGTTTTATATATTTAAACTGATGATTTTATTTTTCCATCAAATTCTGCACACAGCTATTGTCAATAGCATTTTAATAAAGAGAATATAGACCCCGATGCCGCTGAAGCATGTAAGAAGAGTTTTAGTGATTCCAGTGTCTCTTGATGGAGTTTCCAGCTTTGAGCTTGAATTCCAACGACCCGAAGAGTTTTTTTCTCTCGCTTGGAGTTTGCGAGTGTTGAGTGCAGTTCCTGATCTCGATTTCTCCTCTCGTCTTTCGCCCNCCCCCCCGTCACCTCAGACTCACAATGGTGTGATAGGGGGTTGGGTGGGAGTTCCAAGTTCTGCAGAGCAAACGAAGGAAGCTGTGGCCGCCACGCTTCCAACACTCCGTTTGGGGTGCACCGAGCTGACGACACCGTCGCATCAGAGACGTTTTTGTAAAACTCACTCCAGTACGTTAAGTAGCAATAAAAAATTCTTTTGAGCACTGATGTGGAAGTTACGAATCTATCGTCTATTATCGGCGACTGTGGTGGCGAGTACATTGGTATGCACACTTGTACTTCATCTGGGCCATCTTCTGATAGGCATTCACAACGGTTACATGAGGAACGTTCATAAATTTCGTCACCGGGAGGCGGAGCTGAGGTATTTTAGAAAGCGTGACGTTTGGTATATCATAAATGTTTAAATTTGTCTCAATTTGAGGCAAATTTTCCTGACAAAAACAGAAGTCGTATAATCTCTTACGTAACATTTTCCCCGTGCGACACCTTCCACCTTTAAAGTCTTCTTAAGTACACAAATGATTATACCAAACCCCTCCTCTAATTACAGTTTTTTCATGTAATGTTGGGAGGGTTATAATTACTGTTCATGATGGGAGGGGACAGTGACGTCACGAGGGGTTTGGTATAACGTGTCGAAGCATGACCCGGGGAGGGGGGTAAAATCCTCAAAGATCGCGTGAACTAATTTATGAACGATCTCTAAAGAATTAACTTAATATCTGTGTGATAGTATTTGGAAAATATTGTGTGACATCGGACAGTACATAATGAGAATAATGAAATATGGAGAAAGATTGTTTCCTATAGTTACAGCTACATTGAGGGACTGTGTAATGTGCCTCTGGGTTGAGTGGATAATACCT
This sequence comes from Laupala kohalensis, assembly GCA_002313205.1. Classification (NCBI taxonomy): domain Eukaryota; kingdom Metazoa; phylum Arthropoda; class Insecta; order Orthoptera; family Trigonidiidae; genus Laupala; species Laupala kohalensis. The sequence continues at coordinate 129,837 of NNCF01126987.1, read as the reverse complement.
AGGGCTGAATGCCCTCGTTACTGCTCCTTCATTCACCCTAGCTGGAGGTTCCTTCATCCATCTTAGACGAGTGTGTGTCCGACGATTTGCACCACCAGAACGGGAGAACTAGTCCACCTCCCCGTCATTTCTAATATTTTGATTTTTCATAAGTTCGTATTTTAATTATAACAAATTAAACTCATATCATATCTTTTTCAATAAGTGAATCATAAAGATGTCCACCTCATAACAAATCATGAAAAATCCACCTCTGCCTTAGGATCCTTGATCGGAATTCATAGGATAATCCCTTGCTTGCTTCCGGAGAGTAAAGTAGTTTCTTATCTTCCACGTGGTCATACGCAGTTTGCAATTGCGTTTTTGACAAAGTTTATTTAAGATGCATGTAATTAATATTTAATTTTATTGTCTTGGGGTAGGATGGACCCAACCGGATCTGCTGGTGACACATACTACGCTGCAGCCCTATTTTGTTCATTCATAACATTTCTTAGTGGAATCTAAGAAATTTGAGCAATCACGAATTAACAACGTATTTATTTAAATTTATTCTTACACACTTATCGGTATTTCACTGAGTCAGCTCGATAGCATCGAGTTGACTTCTTCGCGAAAACTTCTATTAAATTTGCGTCGTCGTGCAATTACGGTTACGAAACCACTTGTCTCTCGAACAGTTTGACGAAATGTGCACCTTTTTTGTCTTAGTTTTTGCCTCCTCGCACGACCTGGGAATTCGCACATCATGTCAGTTTCTTTAATTAACTTGGTGAACACGTTTTTCATTGAATTTAATTAAGAGATATTCGTACTTTCTTTAAGAGAACATTCTTGACGATGTTGGGGATCATGTAAGAGCGAGTTGTTTATATGTCCTACAAGAGCGAAAAATATTTTAATGGATGAGACGAGTCATGAGACAAAACAGATTCACAGATTTGAGGGATCACATGAATAAACGAAAAGCGCACTTGTTCAGATATATCGAAAAGGGAGTTGTAATGGATGAATCCTACCTGCTGTTGAAGGGTCAGTATTGTCAACATGTAAGGTAGAATGGTGAGACAAATTACATTGTCTATCCCTTGCTTTGGAACGTTTGTGCCTTTGTATGTTGATAGCAAGACAGTTGGAACACAAGTTGAAGTTTTGTACTATTTCCAGCCTCTCAGCTGGTACATTTTCCAAGTAACTATATCATTGAATCATTCTACGAAATTATCCACAGAAGATCAACTATCGAGAAATGTCACACATTTGCGTAACAGATCGTTGAGTCCACAGAGTATTCACTGGACCTATGTTGCTGGTTTTCACCAAATTCACTACACGAGTTGTTCACAGTTGTGCATTTATTTATCACATTCCCTCAAAATTATATGAATACTATTTTTCGCAATTTCTTTCTTTCATCTGTGTTGCGTTTGTATGGAAGAGTCATTTCGCAGTAACGAAGCTCGTTTATTATGGAAATTCTCTCCGACGTCGCATGGGAGGGATGACCCTTTCGCTCCCCCACCCTACCCTTCGCCGTCCATTGAGTGCCAAGGCTAACAATATTCGTCGCCCGACGTGTGTTCTTGGACGCGTGCCACCGGCGGCGGCAGCAGGCAGATTGCATCTGCCGCCACAGCAACGGCCATCCTGCCGCTTTTATGATCCCCAGTTTTCTCCTGCCAGGCTAATGACGCGTGTAGCAGCTATACTTCGGAAATGGTGCTCGTCTATTCTGGAATATATCGCCTTACCGCAGCACGGAAATTGTGTTTCGCTTATGTATGAATGCAATAAAGATGTAAATAATCTTACTAAATTATCAACTGGAGTGTGGCAAAGGAACATTCTTTCGGCGTGGAATAGAGTATGTGTGTGTATAATTCTAGTTCAAGTAATTAAAAGAATGTGTGTTATTTTCTTTCTAATCGTCCGGGGGAAAATTCCTAATAAAACTCTATCCTTCTACCATTACTGGGTTTATGTTAACTCTTAAATACTGAATTTACTGTAATGATCCGATTGGAAAAAGTATTCTAATGTATTTTTCTTTTCTTTTAGGTGAGTATCCATGATTTTCACTGCTGACACGATTCGCGTATGGTGAGTGGTGTTAGCGTTGGTTTCATCTTTATTTTTCCCCACTAAGTTTATTTATTCATAATTTATTGAGCGTTTCAATTTAGAAGTATCCCAGGTTTAACTTGTGGTTTTAAACGTGGTTTCTTTTGATAATCTGTTGAAAGTTGTGATAGTCAAGGATATTTGGTGAATTCAGGAGGGTTATTTTAGTGGGTATTGTCGAGGTATTCGGCGAGTCCCACTCACGGGGAAGAGTCACGGCCCTTCCTTATGGTGCAAAACTGCATTTTCCCACTTCTGCAAGGGTTCTAACGACCTCGATGTTGGCGAGCCCTAAAGCCCCAATAAAAAAGGATATTTTATTAAGGTGTGATTTGAAAGGATTTGTCGTTGTCCGAATATATACTGGTGACAATTTGCCAGTGATATTTGTCGCACAGCCAGATGTTGACTCATAATAAAATTACAATCAAAATTCAAAGATCATGGTTCACCAAGAAACGTTTCATAGACAAGATACTATTCAAAAGTTTCTTCCGATATTACCATTAAACTTTCATAGCTTGTACTCATTGAGTTTTGCTTGAACTGTGTCTTATTTTCCATTATACTTAGCATTCTGAATGTTTGATTGACCGTGATGCCATAAGTCTATATATAGCCTCCATCTGTCATTTTGTTGTACTTAAGGGAATGTATGAAACACCTGGAGATGGGCTAATCAAGAAGTCGACTGAAGGCTGCTGCGCCCGTAGAATGGGGTTCACGACCTCCGGTGCGGTCGCTTTTAGCGCCTCTGCCACATAACGTGTGTTTACGGCTCAGAAGGGAAATCGTCGGCACGGAATCGCCGCACCCGGACGTAGACCAGCTTCATTTCGTATAAACGGAATTCCAGCGGGTGTATAATTTTAAAATGTATGGCCTTTCAATTAGTACGGCGTATTTGCATGCTTTCCTAACATGAAATAAAAATACTTTGATTCACTGGTATGTCCACTTGTCAACGCATCTCACGAAATTCCAGTACAAGTTTCTGTGGTGCCAATGAACCAAAAGTAACCCTGGATACGGACATTTCCTGAACGGACATTTTCAAATGACATTAATGACTGTTCCAAGTAAGGTTATGTTGTTTTATAAGCAGTTATTTCTTTTACTGTATGGTCATGATTTTGTTATGTATAAAGTAATTATGAAAAATGAAGTATTTTGAAATTTTTGTAACTTTGTAAGAAAAAAGTCAACGAACCAAAATTAAACAAAAAGAGAAACATTCGAGTACAGGTGACGTCTGTGTGTTGTTTGACTGAAAAATTTTCGATGGTGAATAATATTTTAAAATATGCGGGGTCCTAAGGATGGAACCTTTTGTTAACTTCTCAAGTTTTCGAAATTTTTTTGAGTTATTANATGAAGTCAGAATTTTCAGGTACGATGAAGGTTTATTTTGAGACTACTCCAATTTTCCTCCGTTAGATGAAGGGCAGTCCAGTCGTAATATATATGTCTCGGTCAAGTCAGCTTTACTTCTAAATCATGCAAATGGAATCTGTCGTGTAAAATTTAATTTTTGAAATAAAATTTTCTTTTTCTCTCAGATTTGTCTACAACCATCGTTGCATTAGCAAACAGGAAGTAACAATTCCAAATTTTCAAATTAGATTTTTAATTGTTGAGATTTTTAAGTAATGTTTGAAAATATTATTCGAGTATAGTTGGACCTCTGGATCCGCTCGCGTGGGCTGGCTGTCCACAAACATTGCCAACCCATAGAAAACAAGTTTTTGACACATACCGACACAAGATTAAATAATAAATTTAAAGTCTTAACTTTTAACTGTACACATGATGATGATCCCAAACGGTATCGAAACGTCGTGGGAAATTGTATTTGTGTTTTCAAAATTTGTTAATTAAATTGATATTTTGTGAAGGAAATAGGCTGCTTATTTTGGTCGAATCTAAATGTAATGACTATGCGCACAATGCCTAATCTTAACAAAATTAAATATGTTAAATTTTGGTCAAAATCTGGCAATATTTCATCTGGCGAGTCGACGGACTAACCTTATTTCAAGCGCAAACTAGGGAATTTATATTTTGTATCTTGATATTAAGTCTATGCTTTTTGAAGTGTACCTCACTATCCTTCTCGCCCAAAGGTGTGGTGAAGGTCAAGCAGAGTCGGTTGCCGCACACTTCGCGGCACGGCGCATAGCGTGAGTGCGAGAGAAAAGAGAAAACTATGGGTGAACTCTCGGTATCGCTGTCTGCAAACATTTGTTTGCTCATCAGCGATTGGTGTAATGAGCATGAACTAAAAGCATATGCACTTCTCTGTATACTCAATTTGACTTTCAGGGAAGTTAGATAATAATTAATAGAATAAAAATTATAAGAATGTAAGCGGAAATAAGATTAAAATTTTGAAATTTCACCGAGAAGGCATTATAACCGAGTTTTCCCTTTGTCTCCCATTTATTAACGTCTGTGGGCATTCGTTTTTGTGTACGTATTGTCCGCTGCGCGTATTGTTTATATCGTATAAATAAGTCAGGAGGGTCAGAGAATAATTAGTCAGTCTATCATTAGCTGTCGAATGGATGAGAGTCATAAGAGGAATTATATGATGTATTTGTCTAAGTTGTAAATTACTAACGAAGCGTGATGTGTTAGTGAATATCTTGAGTGCGAGGCGTCTGGAAGATATCCACTCTCCTCTTTTAAAACTTTCTTGTGCGCTGTCGCTCATGGTGCTACCTACTACAACACTATTAATGCTAGTAGTAATTGTTTAAATACAAGTAATTATTGTTTTGTTAAAATGTGTTTCGAAATTTTTGAGTCTCCTGTGGTCACACCAGGTGCGTCAATTTCACTGTTTTTACAATTTGCAAAAACACAGAGCTGTAATACCTGTATACAACACTTAAAACATAATTTTTATATTTTAAGAGAACTCGATGAAAATGTACTTTATGTGTGTATGAGTTGTTCTCCTCTGACAACGTGTCGGTTTTTATTGTATTCAGTGTCTTATGTTTTTTAACGTGTTGTGTTCAAGTATTACTGTACAGTGTTTTGAAAGTAATTTTTTTGCAAGTGAATGGTCGTAACTTAGTGCGGTTTTAGGTGTTTTGTACTATGACGTAGTTTAATTTAGTGCTTTGAATTATCTGTTGAGTCGGAAATTGACGAAGTGGGTTTTTAATATTTTCTATCGAGTCGTTTCAGGCTCTATTTGTGCTTAGAAGTGAATTATGGACTTTGTCTCCGTTTCTTGTTTTCTTGTACAGAAAGCAACTGATTCCAAATAACCCACCAGTTTTGTACGTGAAAAGCGGTGTGCAGGGTTTTCTGTAAGACTGCTTTTAGATTGCTGTTACAGCCGGAACCTATCCGAGAAAGGGCAATATAACTTGTATTCCTGAAATCCGAAATTGAATATTTAGTGATGAAGGTAAAGGGCGTGTATAACTAATTTGTTAATACGATACCCTATTAGTGACAGTCCATTTGAATGGTATTGTCTATTTCTATTCGTCCAACAGAAATTGTCGTTAATAGGGTCACTATTGTTAACGGGGTTATTTACGTTAGCTATATCCGATTTCAAAACTTTGTAATGTCTAGATTTTCAATAATGAATATATTACATATTACTCGTCAAGATTTCGATCACTTGTTGTGGAGCAGCTAGTAGTCAGATATATTATGTAATTATCTATTTGTGTATTACAATATACCGCCTAAATTTTATCATTAGCTATTCCTGGTTTCAGGGCTTTTATATCTCGAATTATTTTGACAGGAGGAAATGTAGACACGTCTACGAAATTTGCGTGTGACATATTTTGAGCAAGATTTAGGTTTTGAAAATAATAATTTATACGTTGCCTCGCGCACACAGGTACGCCCCGCGGTCTGTTCCTAGCCATTGAACTCTATTGTTTTATCGATTCCAAAAGAAGCGGCTTCTTCTACACTTCATTATCTGGAAATGCGTGGTTTCTGTTGTTCCCACCCGTTCCCACGGTGCGTCATGTAAGGCGGTTTCTCTCCTTCCCTCCCTCGTGTTTAATTGCGGCGCCAATTAGCCGCCGCCGGGTGCAAGCGGCCTCTTCGATGAAGGCGGACGGAGGTTTATTTCTGGAAACCGCCCTTCCTTTCTTTTTTTCTCCCCTTTCTTCCGCATTTTGTGCGTTCAATGCCAAGAGGCACCGATTTAGATCCGTCTGTGTTCAGAGGTACTTCTGGTCACTTTCACATAAGAAAATACGAAGGCGTGTTGATTGTTTGGTTGTATTGTATTGGTTTTTAATGTTTCATTCATATCACAAAAATTATCGCAAAACTTGATTTCTCCCCCCGATATATAAGCAGGAAATATATTTTCGAAGATTCTTGATACATTTGTTACCTCACCATTTCAAAGAAAAATTTCGCATTTTAATTTGAAAATCTTCAAAAGAGTAGTTTCTTTTCTTTGTGTGTGAATTAAGTGCATCCATTCTAGCTTGCATTCTTTGGTATCGAAAGTACCTTGAAAATGTTTGCTCATTGCATTCTTTCTTATGAATAATACATTTACTCATTCCACACGTTTCCCTTTATTTTATTTTATTTTTTTTAATTTTTTTTTTGCGTTGTATGTTTGAGATTATTAGATCCCCGAGCTTTTATTCGATCTTTTTTTAAAAAATTTAGTTATGCATTATTAGAAGCATTATGTAGACATTCTATTACTGTTAACGTCCATTATATAATCCACGTAGAAATGTAGTGAGCTCTTCACATAAAATATAAAAATTGATTTGTCCACAAAAGGTCGTAAGTTTTAAATAATTTATCTAATTACATTGTGTACAAAATTCGAAAAAAAGAACCTTGGCAGACTGGGACGCAAACATGAAAACACTACTTATTGATCTATTGTCAATGTGACGGCGAAAGTAACTTCCACGACCGACTTCCTGCGTTATTCAAAACAACTAGTGGTGCAAAACCAATGCACATACTTTCTCATATACGCTTCTCCATCTGCAGCATAGAGTGACAAAAATTTCGTAAAAGTGTTATGTAAAAGTAATTTCGTTGTAGACAGAAACTGATGTATTTTCGTATCTGCAGTGAAGTGCTGTGTATTTTATCGTTATCATAACTTTCGTTTCAGTTTACGGAAAGTGTATTCTACGACTGCTTGGTTCATTTACTCTGCTAAATATCATACTACCACACAGGACACAGAGCTAGTGACCCTGAGGTGCGGGAGTAACCCAGCTAATGCGTCGGCACACGCTCCCTCGCCGCACCGCGCCGGTCAGCTGCCCTGGCGCGCAACCGGGAATTAGACCTCACCCTTCATTTTTTTCGTTTATTTTATTTTACAGATTTTAATACACTTCATGTACATTTTCATTTAGCAATATATATGCTAAATATTACTCAATCTTCTTAAAACCGTAAACTAATATGTAAGTGCAGCAGACAGAAATTATTTTACTGCGTCTATACCAAACTTTCAAGCGAAATACCGCTAATGCGGATGTAATGCATGCTAATTCTACTTTACGTACAGAAAATTTAAGCAAAATCGTTGGACCAGTTTTTGAAAAATATTCAAAAATGTACTTTGACCTTCATGTGAAGTGCCCTGTGATCAAGTAAAAAGAAAATTGAAAGCACGTGCATATTTCAGAAGTAAATTGTACCCAAAATACGAAAAATGAAAACTAAATGTTTTTCCGTTCCGTCAGGAGTGCTGCGCACAAACGGACGGACGTCCAGCCAAAAACCACTTTTTCGGTATCAGGTGTGTCCAAAACGGATATTTCCGCAAAAATCTCGTTTTCGAATTTTTTTTCACGATTATAATACTTTCTATATACTACGTATATGAGAAAATAAAAATTTATTTATTTTTCCTAAAATTGCACCGTGAAATGACGCAGTTCGTGGACTGATGGTCTAGATTCTTTGTCCCTTCTCTGCCTTTGTATTTGCTTGTTCCTCCAATTTGTGCTGATGCAAAGCTTTCCCGTGTCAAGGACTGTTGCTCCGCTGCCTTTTCAGTCAGTGTAGTCTTCCTCTCCCGCTCTTCCTGCTGTTGTTCTTCTGCAGCGTGAATCACTTGACACTGCAGCGGAGTTGGAGTTCAGCAGCGAAGCGGCGTTGAAAAGTGACTTTCACTGGCGCCATGTAAATACCCATTAAGGCTCGTTCCTCTTCAGGAGAGTACATTGAAGTAGTGTATTGAAGAATTATTCCCTACACGCCCTTAGCTGTACAATGCAGTGGAGAGGTGTATTCATATTCTTTTCTAATGAGAAGTGGTGGTGATATACTTTGTTGGTGAAGAAAATGGGCTTCGTCGATTTACGTCAAAACCTGCGTACGCCCTTCTAGCATTTGTCGACATGTAATAAGGATTGTTTATATAATACTTTGGATTTAATGACTTATTTTCATTTTCGAAGAAATATTACATGCGCCACTGATTGTAACGAATTGCTAGAATATAGAGACTTTTTTTGTGTCCATTCTTATTGCGAGATATACTGGGAGCTCTGAATTTAAGTATAAAATGACGAAGATAGGCACCAAATATGACACAATTACATCAAAGAAACGAAAATAAAATTAACCTTAAAGTGTTCATTAACACATACTTCTTTCTTCCCGTATGTTTGACAGGTTTCGTTATTTTTAACACAGATTTAAAAACATATCAGCGATACCGTCATAAATGAATAACTTCATTTTTTACTTAGAGAGTCANCACAGATTTAAAAACATATCAGCGATACCGTCATAAATGAATAACTTCATTTTTTACTTAGAGAGTCAGTAAAGTACTAATGGACCCAATACCTGGACCGCGACAGATTCCTTAGAATTACGAGGGCGTTCCATGCAGGAAGCTAGGGACTCAGCGCTCAGTAAACTTACCATAAGACGTGTTCTGCAAAGGAAACGTGTAGCGTCCTTAGGTTCACGGGGGTCACTAAGTGTCCGACGCGACTGAACACGCATTTCCCTTCTTCTCTTGAACATGTACTACAATTGCGATTGGAACGGCTATCCCTGGACTCCTTAATTATCGTTTTGTTTTTCAATGCATCCTAAGATGCACGCGTGGGTAACTTGTGCTGCTGTTGACGTTATTGCTTTGTCGCAGACGGGCGTCGACCAATCGATTATCCGCACTCGACCACGCGAAATGCAAATTTCCACTAGTTTCCTTCTCTGGTAATGCATCCAGTTAACGCGAAGATACAAGTCGAGTGTGGGATAAGTGCTGAAGTAATGTTTTATATGCCATTGCAAAACTTAAATTCAACAATTTGAAAAGTTGCCGATCACAAATCATAATTTAATATTCCCCGAACACGTAAGATTTTTTTTCTTTCATTTACAATACATAATTCTACCACAATTAACGACCATTATAGAATATAATGAAATAAATAATTAAATGGTCGTAAGTTTTTAATTATTTATTTCATTATTGTTTTTCTAGTATTATAAACGATCCTACACATCGTCTTGAAGTTGAGCTTTTTGTTTTCGTTGTATTTTATCGACGGCCATTGCGTATTGTTTGCGGAACCTGTGTTCATGCATTTGATGTTCAGATGTGTATTGTATTATATAAAACAGTATTACAGTAAACGCTTGTTTGTTCAGACTAACTGGAATCGGCAGTGATTCGAATTTCCCGGATGACGTAGGAAATTGACTATAACAATCAACCGACAAATTTACTGTGGAGAAAACACTTGTCATGTATTTTAGGTGAAAATTAAGTAACAAAATAGTTTATAATACACATAGTATCGGAAAATGCAAACATTATTATTATTATTATTATTATTATTGGGTGGTGAGTCATTACCCAACAAAGGTATGCTACGGAGATGGCTCACTTGCACTCTATCATCCTACCATCATAACTAAATTCTGAACGTAATACATAATATTAACTTTCGTTTTAATGTAGTTGAAATATTTAATCCAAAGAAAAGTAGATTGAATTTGGTAAATGGTGCAATACAGTTTTTTGTAACGTTTGTCACACAGGCGCAATACTGCATTTGTAACTTTTCTGAACCGGTAGAGCAATATTTTAGGTAAAATGAAATATTTCGATAATGAAACTGATCCATGACTGTGATTCTACTATACATCGATAACTTCTGACCATGGAGAGAGAGAGAGAGATCAGAAATAACGTAAAACCATTTCGTTGAGGTGGTCAAATGGATGTAGACGAGTGACGCGCGCTCGTCGCATCCGCGTACAGAGGCTTCATTCCCGCGTTGATCGATCATCCCGCCGCACCACCTTCGCTACTTCGTTAGGCACTCCGTAATCCGTTAAATCGCCTCTGTGCGTGGATGGCCTCCGCAGCGTACTTCTACCTACAGCCTTCTCTGTCTGCATTAGCGTCCTCCAGGAGGGTGTTGCTGCCGGAACACGGACTGCATTTGTAATAATGTTACAGAGAACGAAAGACGAAAGTAAACTGATAAAAGAAGAAAAAAGCGTTCATGTAGAGGTAATGTATGGGAACCCGAGAGGTTCTGTCTTCAAATGACCTCACCAATGAATGTTTGACATAGTTTTTTTTTCTGTCTCTCGATTATTCATAAATGTAAACAAAAAAATGCACGTCCAAATATACTCCATTAGATTTACCAAATTTTATAGTAGTATGTTACATAATATTGAATGGTGTATTTCTATGAAATATTGTTTTGCCTTGTATTTGTGTTTTCTCGTGCTCGGTGGAATAGCGGAAAACAAGACCTTCTGACCCCTTTAAAAAAAAAAATTAAAAACTGAAAACTCAATATTCAGTTAATATTACTCTGTTTGTATTTATAAGACTGAATTGTGGAGAATATTGCGCGAATTCATTTGTATTGCAGAGGTTTGGACGTTTGTTTGGTCATCCCCTTGAAAGGCGTGAATCACTTCCATGACGGCTCGTGTTGATGGACGTATGTGCACGTATTTTTACAGATGCTGGTATTCGTTGTGCTGCTTTTATACCGAAGCGATTTGACCCGTACAAATTAGAATTTGTTTCCGAGCCATTGCATCAATGTCAGTTTACTTAGAACGATGCTAGTTTCTATTTTGAAGAGCGTTGGACCAGTAATCGACAGTTCTGTGCTTTCTGATATAGCTTCCGTTATCGGTACTCTTCAGATTGTGGCCCGCTGCAATATTCGTGGAAGCAGATGCGATCCATATCGTACCTGCTCATCTTTCCAACTCTTGACTTTCTATCATCGTGCATTGGGGAATGCAATAAGGATCGGCGGTGAGTGATTAAGCGAATCAATATGAAGGGTGCGAGACAAAGGTACCTTAGAACTTTGAAGATGATGGGGAATGGGGATGGGGATGGAGGCTGCGTCGCGCGGAATGCCATTAGGCGTCGTCTCTCTCAGAGCCTCCGAACCTTCCATCACACGCCGGCACATCACTCCAGAAACGCTGAATGGAAAAGGACGAGCTTTGCAGAGAAAGGTCAAGGACTGCGTACTGTACGCTCGAAGGTTGTCTATTTTTACTTCATTGTGACGAGGTATGAGGAAAGTATTTTAACCGTTGAAAAATTTAAGCTTTTTCGTGAATCTGAATATTGTACGTTCTCGTTGGGTAAAAAATATTTGGAATTTTTTACTAGTCTAAAAATGATAACTTGTTGGGCTGTATTTAGGAAATTTTGTATACATTACGTAAAAATAATAACTTTTGATAACAGTATTTTAATTGTAAGAAGTAGATTATAAACACTAGATCAGGGGTCGGTAACCTTTTTTGGCCGCGGGTCAAAATCAACCAAAATGTGAGTATTAAAAAGACGTTTGGGTTAGAGATATTTTCGACATGGATCTTATATACATAAACACTTATGTGTATAAGATCCATGGTAATCGAACTAAATTTTTGTTGTTCTTAGTATCTATTTTCAATTTTTTTTATTCTCAAAATTTTTGTTTTATAATTTATTTTTATATATTACACTTTATTTTCGGAACTACAGTGGGTCACTTGAAATTATCAAACGGGTGACTCAGGTCATAGGTTGCCGACCCTTGCTGTAGATAGATTTTAATTCCGTAATGAATATTCCCATTTTTCAGGACTTGTGAAAGGCTTAAAGGAATTACGTGAAGCTACAAAATCGCTCAACCTCTCTTACCTGTCGTGGTGTCTGAAGTTCTTTCTGAGGTCCTTCCAAATCGAAGGAGCACACACCTTTGCTGCTGCTGTTCTGTCATGACGCAGTTGGAAATTTCCATACTCTCACAATTGCTCGATAATAATTAAGATATTTGCTCGGTATACTACGAATCATTATTATGCCGGGTATGAGGTAAATTTCACATAATTTTATCGGAGTGTTCTCCGAAATTCGTAGATACCTAGACTAGAGAGGGTTGTATTGTATTTCCGTTCGGGCCTACAATGGACGCGCTTGACCGACCTGTGGTTTAGTGGTAGCGTCTTCGCTTCAACGGTAGAGCGAGGGTTCAATCCCTTCTCGACCGAACTAGGTGCGATTTTCAGCAGGGGTTTCCCTCACCTACTGCAGGCAAGTGTCGGTTCTGTACCATGTTTCCCGGCATCTGGTACATCTCTCCTTCCCAATTCGCTCTCNGGTCAGGCGGAAGAGCAGGCCTCATGGCCTGAACCCCGGCAAAAGACTGAACATAAATAATAAATATTTAGGCCCAGTACTACATTGGTTTACTCACTAAACACTCGTGGTACATTTTGGGAGGAACTGCATCCATTTTTATTCCGTTTGCCGTGTCCGAGTCTACAACTTATTGGAAGGCGGTCACGTTTTTTTATCACTGTTATGTACTATTTAGAAATAGATGAGTCTAAGGCAAGAAAACACACCGTGCCGTGCCAATGAGTTACACTGAGCTTTGGAGCATTGTCTGTTTTGGGAGTGCAATTCCTCTAGTCGCAATTTTGCGTCTGTTTCGTGTCATTGTATATCTGATTAGAAGTGGTTCTCTCGGAGACTCGCCATTTCCTCCACGTGGTCGTATGCGCGCGCTCTCGAGGAGCGTTTCTCCGCTGCGTGAAGGATAGATGCCTTGAGCTGCGTTCCGTGTCCACTCCATTTGCTCTCGATGCTCTCTCGGAGACCCCGGGGATTCCCAGAGTGTGATTTACTGGCGCACGATGCTTGCAATGACGGAGGGCTGACCCTTGACACGAACAGTGATTTGTGCAAGCTACAAATATTTATAAAACGCTCTAGTGCTAGTGGATTTTTCAGCAATAACTCTTATACCTCGTTAGAAAAATCTAAGTGAGATAGCTCATGCTAAGATATTTGCGTTTATTAATTTTTGTTTTTGGATAATTTTATTAATACTCTACGAAGCCTAGTTATTATAAGTGATTCGGTTCTGTAAGTCACTAACCCATGTGATCTGTAACTCCGATACTTGGACATTTTGTTGTTGTTGGTTGATTATTCGGAACACTTATGAATATACTATCTTACCTGACATTGTAATCGCTGTTGTAAAATTATATACCAAGTGTTCTAAATGTTTGATTTAATTATTATGTATTTTGATCACGGAAGAAACATTTCGATCGTATTCGAACCAGTGCTGTTTAGCTCAAACAACGGAATATGGAGTAGAAATTCGCTGTCTAAACATTGTTCTCTCGTTTCGAGTATTAATACTTTTTTGTTATCTCATGCCTTAGGGGTCAATGTTAGCTTTGTGAGGAAAGTTCAAAAGTCGATAGAAAATTCATTTTTCCTGTAAAATAATTGGATTAGTTGGGGTTCAGATGTGTTCTCGTCTAATGATTCGGAGACTGGTATTTTCGTTCTGACGGATGTCTCGAAAAATGTTGGGTCATCGGTATCTCTGGGGGAAAGTACAAGCGCTTCCTCAAAATTGAACGTGTTGTTTGCCTGTGTCAAAGCGGGAGGGGACGCGAGTGTGTTGAACTTGTCGCCACACCATCACGCCTGTGCCTTGTCGATGTATCGTCCGTCGCTTGCGTGTTCTGCCACCACAACCACTGACCTGTATAGTCCTAGAGACAAGAAGAACGTCATCGAGCGAAATGTAATGCGGAATTTCTCATAAGTCCCGAAAATAATACTGCGTTGGGAAGTATCGTGTGGATTACTGAGCTATATCCTTTAGCATCGCTGGCGCTCAGCTGACTTCTCTTTCCCTGAAAAGAAATCGGAGCCTTGCGAGCACCATAGTCCTTAATCATTGGTGTAAGAACCTGTCGGGGATGGATATATAATGCGGAATTTCTCACATTTGCGGAAAGATCTACGTGCAGATGTATACGCGGTAAGATAGTGAGTTGAATGAGCTGTAATGTGTTACTTGTTGTCGTGTCTCCCTCCCTTTCTCCGTACTCCACCAATAAGAGGCGAGCACTGAGTGACTGCTGGCGTCGAAGGGGTGATGAGAATTTGTAAGTAGACATAGCTATTATGAGAAATTACGAGTTGTGAAGTTGTGGACACGACTGATGGTTCTCTCTCGATTAAGGACTCTAGAGAACACGTGCGATACAAGCAGTGGCCTATGAGAATTTTACGCTACGAGAGTCCGCGGACGTCGCTGGCGTTCTCTGGTGTTCTCTATTCTTGAGGACTCTAGTGACCGTTTGTCTCTACACTCGTCCCGACGCTGCTGCTACACTGCCTTCACTGTGCCTTTTTAGGCGCTGCATAGCGCGCTGCAGATGACCGAGCTGCGAGAGTAGCCGCCAATATCCAATTTGCAGCTGTTCTCAATTGTGGCGATCGGAGCGAGTTGCTAACGAGTTGAATTTGCTTCGTTAGCGGAAAACGTCGGAAACCTTTTTGAGAGAAGCAAATTTAGTTGCGCCGAATGAACTCGGAATTGACTGTTTGTGAATGTTTTGGATTTTGAATGAATCTGAAAATTTGCTTCCTAGTCTGTTTTAAAAATTAAATATTTTTCCATGTATGTTAAAACATGCGAGCATTTACGATTCATTTGCAACGTAAGGATGAAATTGTTTTTTCGGAGCGATGCTTGTTTTGATCGGAATTTTCCACTGAATATTGATTTGCGTGGAGGGATTCAGGATATGAAAGAACGATGGGAGATGTAAACCGACCTCATCGAATGCTGGAACTTGTATTGCTGGTAACGCTGCAAATTTATCTTTCCGGGAACCCAGAGCACGCGCTTCGGCGGACGTCAGTTTCAACCCTTATTGAGCATATTGGAACATAGTTGACATGTTAACATACTTGTATCACTTGTTAACAACTGGAGGCTTCGATGATTTTTATCTTGTATTGTGTCAATTTTTACTCTGCGAATGTTTTTATTATTTGGTTTTCCATAGCAACATCCAAAAGTTAATAATTGTGTGCCAGAATTTCCTTCTTAAGATTTGGTGCTTTGTTTGATTCAATGCCGGTTTCGTTGATTCAGTACCAGATTCATTTTTCATCGCAAAATGTTTGATTTGATATGGTTGTGAAAGAAAGAAATCTGCTTTTCTGGCCACAAAATGAAATTGTTCAGAGTATTCACTCATTTACGGTCTTGAAATTTTTTTGAGGTATATCAATATTATTATGCGTACCAAATTGGATCTCTTTACATAAAATGTTTCTTGATGTAATCTTTTTTTTTTAAAAAAAAAATATTGAAACGGAATTTGCGAAATTTCTTCCACGATTTTGAAATTACGATATATGTCAGATCTTTGTTAACGGAGAGTTTACTAGAATATTTTATATTACGTATTCGAACGTCGTCTTTCAGTATTTGTCCTATTTTCGCTTTTTTAAACTTTAATCTCAAGTGCCGATTAATTTTCTTCTAGATTTCCTCTTTATAACAACGAAAACCAAGTTAGAGATCAATGATCATCTGATCTTTCGACCATACTGAATTTTTCATCGAAAAACATTTCAAAATGCACATTTGGAATGAGCGGCAAGATATGAATGGTCGCTTGCTCGATTCTCGCTCTTAGCCGATATGTTTGTATTCTTTGCAATTTATACAATTTTTTCTGAGTAATATTAAGGTAGTTAATAAAAAATTGACGATTGAAATTTGGATGGTGTACCCTCCTATTTTGTTTTGTGCCTTAAGCAGTGGATTCCATCAAAGTTTCAGATGTAAAAAGAAATTACAGGTCACTGCCAAACTTTAAAATTTCAAAATTTAATGCTTGGTAGCTATCCCTAAACTATTTTTAAAATTTGATATTTTGATGGAAATTTTATTGAAAGAAATAACACTAAAAATGGAAGGGTGCCCCGTCCGAATTTCGAAGATACATTTTGTGTATACCGCCGCAAAGGGCTTCTGTTGTGTTGCGAGTGCGCGAGAGCTCAACACGTGTCGCGGCGACCGACGTCTCATTCCCGACTAGAGGAGGAGTGAGTCATCGTTTGTTGCAGCAGCAGCAGCCGCCTCTGTAGTACCTCTGCTCAGTTTTTGCAGCCGCATCGTCTCGTGTCAGCCAAGAGGCCAGAGCCGTGTCTTCAGCGCGAGGAAAAGGCGTCGGCTGCGCGGCTCGGAAGGAGCGAACGAGGTGTGCCGTTGTGCGAGAATCTTCTGCGCTCGCTGTTGCAGTTTTTACTTACCCTACGAAAGTTCGCAAAGAAAACAATATGAAGGTGATGAAGCCACTTGTTAACCATTGCGTGAGTTTCCCCCCTCCCCCACATTTCATAACATTTGAGTTCCAACAAAGCGATACGTTATTTTGTTACATTGATTTATGATTCAGCTTGCGAAACGTTCCTTCTTCGTCTCATGTTCCTCTTGTTGGAAACATGCGTTTTAGAGGACATACATATTTTTTAAATGAAAAATGTCTTGGAAAGTGGCCAATTTATTGTATAACAAAATATGTAAATACATATGTGTTTAATTACGTGTGACTTCCCGGTGCTTGTCATGCTATCTCTAAATGCGTGTATATGTTGATGTAAGAAGAATCTGCGGTTATATGTTGGCTAGTGGCACAACAGCAGTGGCGTATAGTTTTTTCTCGGTGTCCATTGAAACGCTCGAGAAATGAAATTATTTTGTGTTAGGTATATTAAATATGCGAAGAAATTAATTTTATGTTAGGGTAGACTTCCATCCATCATGTCCGTGTAATTGAAGAGTGATTAAGAGAAAGGGGGCATCCTCCGCCGAGAAAGATTGGGAAACTCAGCTCTTAAACCTTTTAGGAATATAGGATTTATTCCGAAAAATACTCATAGGAACCATCATTGATAATTATAAGCATCATAATTGAATGACAGAATTTCGGAATTTTTCGAAATGCTTTATTTTCATGGGCCATGTGATTGCTTTGACTTCGATCGAAAGCTAGATTTGGAATTTCAGTGAGAGAATGTTTTATTTATTTCGTGACTCATTTTATGGTGTGGCGATGCATCAGGTCTGTACTTCCACGTACCACATGATTTGAGCGAAGTGATTTTGGTGGAAAGGAGTTACCGAGGAATTTAAGGTACCGGACAGACATTGGTCGGAAGTGGGTGTGGGAAACCCCAATTAAAAACCTCACCTAGTTCGTCCGACTGAGAAATCGAACCTGCGCCCATTCGCCAAGAAGTTACCGCTACGCCACGGCTGTCGGAATACGGTGTAAAATCAGTTAAGATTTAATTTCTTTTATACGTGTCTTTTGGAGATGATTACCGTGTAGGGTTTCGATCTTCTGTTGTGAGTACCTATTGGAGAACTCTAGAAATAACCAGTGGAGTCATTTTATCTTGATTTCCATTCTTTCTTCTCTGATGTATCGCTGGTGCTGCGTTGCTGCACGGTCTTCACTCGTAGCCTTCGAAGCCTACTGCCGTGGGGCACGACGCACGATGAGGATGATAAATAACATTCTGAGACGACAAGGAAAGATATTGGAATAACCTGTCGCGATCTAGGGAGATTCCTGGCTGCTTAAGCTACCAGCAGGTGGGCGCTTTCGTGATGAGTGATTGTATTGCCTGTCCCGATTAACATATTTTTGTCTGGCACGCGCGTGGGACGTACACTTTTCTCCTGATCATTATTCTCGAGGGGAGAATAGGAATACATCAAATGCTGCTCTTTGGATGTGGTTTTCTGCTTTTATGTTTGATTCCAATTTGTTTTCCTTGGTATTGAGAAATTTCTCTTGCTTCGAGCTAATCCTCGAACATTTTAATACTTTTTTTAATTATCTAAATCAGACTTGCTGTAACATAAGGGGTTTATTTTTTTATTATATTTTACTTTCTCACGTACGTTGCATATACAAAAGATTTATAGTCATGAAAAATCTGGAACGCGGGATTTTGATGGAAATGTCCATTTCTTTAGTTCCATGATATCATTAAGAACTTTGTTTTAATTCCGTCCATCTGTGCGCAGAGATAAGAAGCAGACGTGTGAATTTATTTAATGTTTTCTACTTGCTGTAATATCTGCTTGTAGATGCTCGTATCCTACACCTCTTATAACTTCAATGTATTGGCTACTTATGATTATTAAAGAACAATTTTGAAAATTTCTCAAAAAAAATCGAAATCGTTTCTAGAAATTGCATGTACAGAAAGGATAAGTAGTATATAGTACATTCGCGTTCGTTGCGTTTCGTTTGAAAGTTTGGCACAGGTGCAGTAAAATAATTTTTGATTCTCTGCCTCAGCAGGACAAGAATATCCAAAGTCTTGTAAATTCTTTATCAATATAACTGTTCTAAGCAGAGGTAAAGTAAAGTTTTAGGAAGCTGAAACACAAGGAATGAGAATGATAAAATAGGCAAGGGAGTTGAAGTGACAGCAAATACGAAATTTTACCACAAATTTCAGGTTTTACGATATTCACAAGTTTCTTATCGTCATGAATACTTCACCGCGGGAAGTGAACTAATTTTTTGTGTTATGGGAAAGTAATTCTAGTTGTAGAATATTATAAAGAGGTAGTTGATACAAATCCGGATTAGCTCAATGGTAACCCATGCGTGTTACCATTGAGAGCTCGCGGAGAAGCAGCTGCGGATATCTTCGACCTCCCGCCCGCCCACCCGACGCTTCGAGTTGCCGTAACAGCTCTTGATGTTCTCTCGCTGCCCACAGGGTGTTTCCAGTAGCTTTTCCTGCAGCGCGCCTACGGTCGGATTCCAGTGCAACCGAGCTGTGTCCGCGTTCATCGGGATATTTGTGTTTGTTTCCAAGAAGCATTCCTCAGAGGCGGACAGGAATCTAAGAAGTGAAGGAACAGTGAGGTTGTTTATACATTCGGGGTTAAGATTGAAACCAATGAAAGTAATTTTTTTTAAATAAAGGGAATGTATATTTTTGATGGTATTTTTCTGAATGATACGTCAGTGTAATTTGATAGCTATGAATACTCGCCGTTAATGCATTCGTACGTCTACATTATGCGCTTATCTGACAACAAGCTTTGGTACCTTCGCGTTGTGAACACTTTTCATGAAATGTATGACATTTCTTGCAGGAAAATCTGCATCAGAGATACGAGTTAAGTTTGGCAAACGTTTATTGAGTGATATTTTCCTTTTTTTTTTTGGTTGCCATTACAGGATTTTTGAGTTTGGGATATGTACTACTGTTTATGACAATTACGGAGGAATTGTAAATGTTGATTAATGTTTTTAAGAAATATCAACGAGCAATTACGCATCTGGTTGCTTCCAGCGGGGGTGTTTCGTAAATTAACATTACTTTCCACTCAAAGAACTTACAAATTACTTTTTAGAAACCTACAGGTGTTGAACAGTTCTAAACAGTCATATCGTTGTAAGCTTGAATTTCCTTTGTATCTTGATGGCGCGAAAGTTCTATTTTGCTACTCACGAGTTGAAACATTTCATTATTTTCTGAGTGAACTCAGCTCTACTAGAATAACACTGCACATTACTGCGCTCATTTTGGGGCAGTGATAATGTAGAAATGTATGAATTTCCTTATTTAATATATCGATGAATTAAAATAACTTCTTGCAGCGTTTCTCACGGAATCACGTTTTGAAGGACGAGTATTACGATGTAGGAAGTGAATGTTGTTGGGTGTTCTTTCTATCGCACCACTCCCGAGGTAGTTGATGCATACAGTGACATATATGCGTGTGCGTGCTTGTGTGGAACGAGGGATAGGGAAAGAGCAAAATCTTCCAATCATACATACTACACCATGATAATTTTTTCATTAAGGATGAAGTGGAATGTGGACCGTTTTGTCGTTTGAAGTGGTGGCTGACGAGTACACCTTGTTACTTACGGATCGCACTGTATTCACCAATGAGTTAG
>NNCF01126987.1:74960-108906 GCA_002313205.1 Laupala kohalensis | reverse complement strand
GCGTAGGCGAAGCCGTCCGTCCATTCGAGAGGTGGCGCCTAATTAATCGAGGAGTCGATTTACATAATCGAGGCCCCTCCCTCACGGCAGCCACTCTCTCTCACTCGCCGGACGAGTGACGGCTCGCGGTGGGTGGTTTTCCTCCGTCATTGAGTCTCCGCCACTATGCCTTGCGGCTCACCTTGCACTGAGCGATGTTTAATTGTGGCTTCTAGTGCCTCTTCTCTCTCAACTCAAACGTCTGCCAGGTTTAATGGACAACATTTGTATGTAAACATCGAGGAAAGAAAGGTGGGAATCTTTATCAAGAAACCTGGACAAAGCGAAATCTTGGTACAAAATAAATACAATTTTTTGTACGAATTATTCCCAAATTAACAAGGAAAAAAAGGTTAGCCATGATACATCTGGTTAAATAAGCATGTGGAAAAAGAAAACATCACGTTCGAGTCCCATCGTGGAAAGTTTAGTCTTGTGATCAGACCAATGCGTTGATCACAAAGATCATGCGCGATAAAAGTTTTTCCGAAAGCTTGTTAGTGAGTTTCTAGCGTAGCTAGCTCGTAGCACTTATAACATTCTTCAGAAATAAATATAGGACTAATGGTAAATATATATTCGGATTCAAATCGCCACTCATCTTGGGAAGGATTACGAATAAATTTCAAAGTGTTATCCACGGTGCGTGAGCTACGGAATTATTTTCGTGGATGATTCACAAAATTAATTTAGAACGAAATTAAATAATTAAACGCAAAATAATTGAAGATTTGCCCTATAATCCTCCGACTTCTGTACACTCAATTAATATTTTTAATGAATCAATTGTTGCTAAATTTGGTTTTGCGTGAATCATGATATTGTGTGAACATTTCATAAAGGTGTTGCATCAAATTTCCGCCACAAATCTGCTCAGAGTTAAAGTTCAATTATAGATGAATATAATGCCAACTCAAATGTTTTCATAACAATCAAACATTTATGAGGGAATAATTATCCCAAATCGGGATATAATTGTTTTCAGGCGAGGTAGTTCTGCTGGGGTTCGTAAGCGGTGGCTCCCAGGGTAAATATAGACACTTTTCCCTGGAAAGTGTTCGAATCTAGTCGAAGTGCATCGAAGTGAAATTCCTCTCTGTGATCGATGATGAATTCTTTGTTGTCCGTCGATGGCCCTTGCGCCCCCGCGTGCGGATGCCCACATGACGGGTGAACGACCGTCCGCTTCGCCGCGGAGAGGGCAGACCTCGTTCGTGAGGAGGCGCGGGCGAAGGTCGGAGTGCGACGGGATCGACCTCTAGACGTTGCTGCTGCTGCTTGAGCTACTTCCACCCTTGTGAGGACATTGCCTCGCAATCAGCCAGTATTGAGACATGTCCGATTCCATTCCATAATTCCCATTCCGCACCATGCGAAAAACGTTCCGGAAAGCAAGTCTATGCTACGTGAATTTACCTGAATATTACTATGAGAGAATATATTTGGATTTGCGATTCAAATTCAGAAGAAAGGAAAGAATTTCTTCAAACTTTGGGATGTGACATTACATCCTTATGGTATCCGAACTGTAAAGTTGGGCTGTCTCCTAAGGAAGGATTTGGATCTCTTATCCAATCCTGCGGTAGTCATGTCGGTAGTGTTTTCTCTGTATAATTATATCAGTAGACAATGGTTTTGTGTGAGTACGCTGGTTTTGCCGTCCGACCTGCTTCCAACTCTACTCACTTTTGCCTCCTGTGTAGCAACGTTCATACTCGTGGACACATGACGCTGCCTGAAGTTAAAGAAAAAGTGTTATAGGGAATGAGTAATTGGTTTTATATAGGCATAAGAGAAGTAGAATATATACACACGCATAGATTCAATAAGAACAAAATGAAGGAGAAAACCAAAAGACGTCTAAAACCTAGTTTTGAGTAGATTGAGGTGTAGAGTTAAGATAAATGGCATGAGAGCGGGAGGTGTGCAAACGAAATTTTTATTAGTTCGTTCGCTTATGTGACTTAAATGGAAGAAAAATATTTACGAATATGACTTAACTTTTCTATATGATAAAGTATATATAAAAATCATTATTCATCACTCAGGCATGTCCTTCTAGAAATACGAAGACGATTGTATTATGACACGAGTGAATGCTTAGTCGTGCTGTTGCTGGCGATGCACGACGCCCGTGGCCCCAGCCGAACGAACGGAGCAAACGGGCTGTAATTTATGGTCAGTCTGTCAGTCTGTCGTCTGCGCAAACGACTCTTGTTTCTCCCTCTTTCTGCGCCTCACATCCGTTTCGCCTCGTCAGCCTCCGCCTCGCTGGACACGCTTCCAGGGCTCCCTCTGCTACCGTTGGATTCGAATAAGTTGACCTAAACAAAATTCAGTGCTGTTTTCCTAGGACACAAACTGCGTAATGCCAGCTTTTATGATGTAAATACTCCATGTGCTTAACCGTGTGTGAATAGTCATCGTGTGCGTTCCAGGTTTCGTACTGTACTAGTGTGCATCAATAGAAGCCATGATTTAAAGCAAAAAGTCAATAACTCGGGGTACGATTCGGCACGTTTCTCTAGGAAATAAGGCACCTTGGTCACATCGAAAGCTGAGAATGTCGGGTGCAGGCTCCATGCTTTTCCGTTCAAAATTGTTTTTCTTCGTTTGGTAAGAACAGTAACCTTGCATGGTTTTCTTGGACTGGTTAGAATCTTAGAATGTTGTCTTATTTCATAATTTAAAAATATTTAATCGTAAGACTTGGGGAAGTTGCTGACGAGACTTGCGTTCTCACAAAGAAGAACGTGGGATAATTTCGACGGGAAATGCTTTTTATTTTGTATTTGATTCTTTTGAAATATCAGGATTCTAGTCATCACGTTCGAATTCTCAAAATAGATACTTGAGCATTATTTCGCGCAGCCTGCTATTACTCTTTTTGAGGTGAAACAACTATTAGAAAGATGCAATGCACACTCGTTTCAAAGACAGTGCTATTTTGAAACCTGTCAACTAGTACTGCACGCATATATTTGGTTGTTCTTCTACGACACAAGTTGGTGGATAGAACTACCTACGTTTCGGTCATGTGTCGAACCCTGCAAATTAGATCCTTTGGACTCGAACATTGCCCTGAAAAAGGGCACAGCAGGATGACCGAAACGTTGGTAGTTCTGTCTTCTGTGACGCGGATTGTCCCGGAATTAGGATGCGAAATTGACTATGTCCAGATTTCCCAACTGCCTAAAGAGGGCTCTAAATCATAATTTAATGTTCCTGAAAAATTTATTTTGTTCCAAGTGTACTATATTTTTTTCTATTAATGTAGTTCTAGTTTCGNCATAATTTAATGTTCCTGAAAAATTTATTTTGTTCCAAGTGTACTATATTTTTTTCTATTAATGTAGTTCTAGTTTCGTTTTAGTCCTTTCCTTATTATAGGAAAGTTCAGATAATTATGGAACATTTGTTTCACTGGGCATAGTCACCGACGCATTGAAGAAACGTTTATTAAAATAATTAGTTGGTATTTTGCTGTGTTCTCATCATTACCTTTTGGCAACTCTCCTGTCTGCTGGAGGCCTCAGCCTTGCAACGTTTGAGAACGGGATCACGGCATTCGCTTCTAGGTCCAGAGACCAAATCAAGTGTTTGCATATGGAGTGNGGGGGGGGGGGGGGGGGGGAAGCGACGCTAAAACTCACAGCGGTTGGCACACCGCCGCCCTCCGCAGGAAATTCGTGGGCGGGAGGTCATTAGAATTAACTAGTAAATCTAAAGAAATATAGCTATTGTAATATAATTCGTAAATTAATATACAGATTTTGCATAGGTCTGTTTTGGTCTTCTCGTCTTGAAATCAACGCATTAATTTACTCGGTCAATTGCTGGTAATTAATAATTTGCTCTACAGGGAATGTAACGCAATAATAGTAATAATAGTTGGTGTACCTCTAACATTTAATTTGACTAAAAGTGGAATGCACTTGTGTAAGATGTATAAAAATTTAACTTTAGAAGTAAACAATATTTGAGAACCGTTGTCA
The DNA here is from genome assembly GCA_002313205.1 of Laupala kohalensis. NCBI lineage: Eukaryota > Metazoa > Arthropoda > Insecta > Orthoptera > Trigonidiidae > Laupala > Laupala kohalensis. The sequence goes on along the minus strand of NNCF01126987.1, from coordinate 104,872 downwards.
ATTCAAATATGGTAGTTCCAACTATGTATTGATTAAATTAGTTAATTATCTCCCACGTGGTCATACCAGTTTGCTACTGCTTGTTTGACGAAGTTTATTTGTATTATTTTTTGATATCACTGGAAGAAGTATGAGTCGTAAATTTTCTAATCTTTACTCGACATACGGCTCCCTGATCATTCGTGTGCCATTATTCCCAAAGGGGCCTCGGCACGTGGTGCTGTGCCATAAATTAAAATATAATATACATTTTTCTGTATATTAAGTCCTTTCCTCGAATTTTTATTTTAAAACTTTCTGGAACTTCATATTTATAGTTGTTCGTGAAAAGTAATTTAGTGAAAAATATTATTCAAATTTTATTATTGTGAACAATGAATGATTTATGTTAGAGACGCCGCCGGCAATGAATAATTTGAAATGGAATAGTGTCTTATTGTGAATTTAGAGTAAGAACATGCAATAAATTAGTTCGTAACTACGTTGATATAAAAAATATAATTTCTTTGTAGAATCGTAACTATGTTTTTCTCTGTTCTTTTCATTTGGTACTTGTATGTTTTGCGCTTTTAAGAGGAGAAAAGTCAATATATTTTATTTGTTTCTACGAATTTGCTGCAATGTATTAAATGGGACACAAGTGAGTAGAATGCGCGTGTGGAGCAAGGGTATATGCCAATCATGCGTCTTGAATATTTCCCTCTGACATGCTGCGTCTGTATGCTTTGACTGTGGAGTACGCTTTGCGTCGCAATATGCGCCGACTCTCTTCTGTATCCTTCCTTCCTCCTGCTCTCGAATTCTGTATGAAGTCTCGAGCCGCCACGACGCTGCACCAGGTTACAGACGGAGACAACATTCAATCACACCTTGTACTATTTTTTGCAATTTTTTTCATTCGGCTTCACCAAGCTTTCCACTTTTGATGTATTTATTTCAATTATTGAGGGGTGGGGAGTAAATTGGTATAATTTCTTCTAGTTATTTAATGACCTGGCTCCCAGTTTTAAAGCGAGTAGTTTTGTTCAAGTAGCACCAAATAGTAAGTTTTGTTTTAAAAAACGTACAGAATGTGCGAAAGGTGAATAAACACTGAAATGTAATTTTGTAATAAAGTAATTCTAATTATTATTTCGTAATAGTTTAATATTTTCTGCGCTGCATATAATTACAAGTACATTTTTTCCATGTAATTTTGGGTCATTTCTTGCCCCGAAGATGGAATCTGTGAATATCCCCCTAGTTTGCCATATGATATGGATATCACCATGTGTAGGACCTCGGCTCTATTTCATTCAGCCAATGAACCATGTCTTCCTCTCAAACTATTTTTCCTGTCGACGACCCTTAATTTCTGGAAGATTTTTGGGGTCGTGAGAGCTGAGAAGAAACCAACCGGTGTGTTGCCAGTGCGGTGGTAGTTTATGTTTGTTGACGGAGCGTGCGCCTTTGAACAGCAGCAGCATTTGAGCGATGCTCTTAATTGCAAATGAGGTCCCAGCGCGCGGTCGCTCGGTGAAGTGGCCGGCCTCTGACCACCTTTGCTACTCACTGTAGCTACTTGCTCTGCATCAGACTTAAAAGGGGTGTGGTTCCTCGCTTTCCATGTCCCAACCGCAGAACCCTTGACTTCGCTCTTCGTTCCAGAAGAGTCGCTCCACGTGATAATTAACGTTATTTAAAAGTGAATTTCTCTTAAACCAATATGTCACGGAGCCAGGCTATGATTTCGTTTGTGGCGAATGAGTAGTCGCAGTGTAACAGAAGTGACGTACCGAGGGGTGGGGGATGAAAAAGAAATTAGGTCGAAACAGTGTTTGTATTTATGAATCAAGGATTATAAAAAATGTTTAAGAAATTGAGTCCATTATATCACGAAAGAATGTCAGTTATTTTGTCTTACGAACTCTGAAAATGAAGAAAGTGATAAAGATGAAATTTTTAAGGGAAGCAATCGCTCTCAATGTAAACATATCAACAATATCTGAAGAAGAGTTATTGGTTTAAAAAGAGTGAGGGGTCTGTTTGTAGAAAATGAGTATACCTATTACTAATTATGAAAGAAAAACATGACGTGGTCATACGCAGTTTGTAACTGACTTTTCACCTTAATTTTTTATTTATTTGTTTGCAAGCTTTAAATTTTCATTTCGAATGCAGGTATTCTAGGACGGTTTAATTGATGAGTTGGACAATAGTGTGTAATAATATTTAAATAAAATGATTAATTTTAGGCACTTTTAAGCAATATTCAAGATTATCTAACATACCACGATTCAAAGATAAATAACGGATTCTGAACCCGAAATAAAAGATGTAAGTTCTAAAAAAAATTATAATGTATTTATTTTAAATTATAAAATTTGGAGACAAAACTGCTTCATGTTAAAACTTCGATACGAAACGTAAACAGAATTTTGTGTTATGGCTTAACATCATAAAACATAAAAGTTGGAATACTATCTTAAATATTTATCAAGTTTGCTCAAAAATGCGTCTTCTCCGGATTCCTTGATATGTTATGGAAAAGGCCTCAGTAATTTATGAAGAAGAACTTTTTTTCTTCGAAAACTAATTCTGATATTTCTTAAACCTTCAAAAAATGTCACGATTATGCAATGAAATTATTGTTGAAGCATTTGGGAGAATTTGTTTTTCTTAAATGTAGTCAGAATTGTTAGAGGTATTGAGTCTTAAAAATGATATATGCTCAAATTTTGTATCTAACCTCCTTTAACTGGTTTAAATTGAATTTTTATGTGATATGTGGGTGTCGATGAAACCAACATTAACTCTGCTGTAGGATAGAAGCAAAAAATATGACTCCCGACTTGAGAAAGCAACTATTTCTGATGAGTTTCGGTGATTCATGGTGTTTCTGTTTTGGTTGTATTTTTATCCTCGGCGAAAGATTGCGAGTGGCGCGTCTAGCGGCCACGCCCTTTACTGCCTGTCTCTTGTTTCTTGTTATTGTCGTTTCTTCTAAGGAAATCGCTGCATCGAAACCTGTCAGAACGTGAAATAACTTCTGCTGCTCTGTGACATAATTTTGCGTGCTAACATCAACAGAAGTCCATGTCCTCGGAAAAGAGAATAATTGAATTGTCGGTACAGACGAATTGTCGAAGGAAGTATCTAAAATTACTAGGATGGGAGAGAAGTAAAAATAGAATTACACTGCAGTATTAAACTGTAGAAAAGTTGAAATCTCATTGAGTAATATAATTTTTGCAACGTATTGTATAAATAGATATATTGGTATTTCTAAGTTTGATTGAAACCGAGATATTTTAAAAAATAATTTATTAATCTGCAAGTGAGCAATAATCGGTGACATATAGAAAAGAAGACATAATGAAAGTACGAATAATTCAATAATAAGAGGTTAAAAAACTAATCTCGCCCAAATATCTATAAAATACACACGTTATAAAATTGTTAAAAAATTAGTGCACAAGGATACAAGAAAGGATTTAGATGTAAGAAAGTAATTTGTAATTTTCTACTTGAGGCCCATATGTGTGTGTATCCACATATACATACAAAATGTTTTGTTTTCGGTTGCTGTTTGTCTGTTGCGCGAACACATTCGTCGCCCATGCCTGCCTCCTCCACTCTTCGCCAGATGCTTGGTGGACAGAGGAAAAGGTGAATCCCTTGTCATCTTGTTTATCCTCTCTAGTCTGTGTGTAAGGATCCGTTGCGTAAGGCGATCCATCTGCGATTTCACATCGTTTTCCACGCAACTCTTAATCAACCGACTATATCTCATTCCCCTTAACCTCCCTCTATTGTCTTCTCGCTGTATTTTGGTGTCTAATCTGTGGGGATTATCGGAATGTTCCTTACCTCCTCCTCTCGTTTTTCGGTTAGTTCCGAGTTTTTAAGTTGTTTTAACAATAATAATTTATTAACTGCCTTTCAGATCTTTTGTCCGGTGACAAATTATAAATAAAATACAAGTTATGGAAAGCAGGTACATTTGACATTCTAACAAATTTACATATAAGGACAATACATAATACTGAATTTAAAATTTGTACTTTGTACTATTAAATTCAAAGTTAAACTATTAAATATGAGAGCACGCGAGTATGAAACGCNNNTATATATATATATATATATATAAAAGTTAATACTTTTTATATGCGTGATATTATTTTTTTAATGCATGATATTAAATAGTTAACAAATTGTTAACATTTTACACAGGTGTAGTACTTACATTTCAACTTACAATTTCGGTAGAAACCCAGACCCCCTGAGCTCTCATCTTCCCCAACTGGCTGTGTGTCTGCCTTAAAATAACATGTGCTGAAATGAGAATGAAAGCTATTGAAACATTTGCTTTAATTTCGTTTGAAAACCCGTAATAATTTCATGCCTTTCTTTATCGACCAATTGCTTTTTCGAATTATAGCAATTATTATAAAATTATTTGAAAGCTGTGTGTATTTTCCATCTGAATTTAAAAGACAAGGTAATTCAAGATTTCATGGGTGAATTTATGACTCGTTTGCATTTTGAAATGATCTGTGAATACCTGAGGGTTCATTTACATTTTGCTTCTGCCTTGTTTCAAGTGTATCATTCTGTCACAGAATAATTGTAGTTGCAATGTAGAGTGCCTTTGCATTGCATCTTGAACGAAAAGATTAAAATAACTTTTTTATGTAGTTTTTGATTGTGCATGGTATTTGAAGTGGAAGTTGAGGCCACGTTTCCGGTAATGTCGGTACCGAAAACTTTGATAACCTCTCACATTTTTATACCATTTCTGTTTCAAAATATATTTCCTCGATCGCATCAGAGTAAAACACAGAATTTTGGTTGAATTTTATTAGTGTTTCGAATAGTAAAGGTAATAATTTTTTAGAATTTATGTTCAAGTATAAGTTATATACATGAAGGGGAATGACCAAAGAGTGTCCACCTGTTTCGATTTGCATACTTGTTGTATGTTCAAATGAGAATTACCTCGAGTGCTGTAGAAGAATTTTGAATATGCTAATTTTTGCATCTTGTCGACTAGTTATTTCCCATCGGTCATTGTCGCAGAGATTTACAGCGTGTTTGGAAATCAGACCTGCAGATTCTATCCCTGTGACACGCCACCAACAGTGGAATACTTCATAAAATACCTGTCCCAATTTATCCAATCTCGTATTACTGTCGAGGTGTCGTTTTGTGGACGTCTTATGTAAATGACTGCGTATTGAGGGAAGCAATGATGTAGCCCACGTTGGATGTCGGCTGTATTTTCTCCCTTCGTCCTCCCCGCACGAAAAAACACGGGACTCGATTTGTAATTGTGTGACTTTCCGTGGGGGTGGGTCGTACCAAACACTTATCTGTAATATTTAATATTGGATCACGGCTACTAAAACAGGGGAATATTCTGTTGGATACGTCCCAAGGGACCCATCGCATGCCATTGGATTGACTTCGGGGACGGGGGCTGTTTTCTACAAATTTTATTGAATTCATTTAATGTTGAGTGCTTCGTTTAATCTTATATATGTGCTCTAACAAAACGCAGTGTGTGTGAGTTCCAAATTCTGAAGAAGGAAAGGATTTCCTACGGACATATTACAAGATTAGATCGGACACTGTAAGGTCGGGAGGTCACATCTAAAGATTTTGTAAAAATTCTTTCCTTCCTCTAATGATTCTTACATCCAGCAATCCTACAGGGAGAGAACTGGTTCGGTTGCGAGATCCAAATTTAGTCATTAGAACGAACCTGGACTCGTTTTTGATGAGTTTCCACGTGAAAAATATGTCTTAGGTAAAACCTTAATATTTGTTCATTTGAAAACTTTTTCTTCATCAAACACGTTCTTCATGGGAAAATCGAAAATCGATGGAAGGAAAAAGTAGTTCCCTGCGTCTATATTGAGAAGAGTAATTTTAATTCTTTCTATTCCGTCTACTTAATCTTTCGTTACAATATATCGTCCTATTGCATTTAACTCTTCTTTATGTTAAAAGAGGATTCGTAAACTAATTAAGATCAAGAAATTAACCTTTTTTCTTTAATACCTTTAAGAATAGCATTATTGTTTGAAATGGCTCCCTTTCACACGCCACCTGGAAGGTAATGAAATGTAATTCGTTCTAAGTCACAGCGCTATTCGCTAAGCGAGGCCAAATATTATTACGTATACACGAATGAATTGTACTCGCAAAATGCAGTTTCTGATCTTCCAAGACAGTAATAAAGACAAATTCTTTTGTCTCTAATTAGTTTTTCTTCAATCTCTAATTAGAATTTTTACGTCATTTATAAGCAATGTTCAGTTGAAAGAGTTTTTAAAATTTTTGTTCTTCTTAAGAATAAAAGATTTCGCTTCATTTGAACGAAGAACTCTCAAATTACTTGAAAAATTAAATACTTTAGTTCTATGAAAATACGAATATTCTTTTACTTTTAAATAATTAGAGATAATTAGAAGTCAAATAAAGCAGAATCTTCTAAAAATGTCTCCCACCACCATCATCATTTGATATTGTTGAGTGCATTTGTAGAACTGAAAATGATGATTCCGAAAGTACCAATTATACTGAAATCGATGCACCAGTGTGTAAGACACAAGTTTTGAAATATCTGTTCCTTTTTTGAATGGCGCATGTGGGGATATTTTTGCGCTGTTGATTCCGTTAAACTGTTGTACACTAACGATTTTGCCATATTTATTGAAAAAATGTCTCTTCTCAACTGTTAATTTCACCTATTGCTTCTCCTTCAGTGTTAATATTATTGCATATTTGCCCCTCCGGTGGCTAAGGGGTTAGCGTGCTCGCTCACCGCCAAATCACTCCGGGTTCAATTCCCGGCGGGCCCAGGAAACAAAATGTAAGTTTTCACATTAATGTCCCTGTTCAAATAGCTGAGACTACTTAAAAGCAAACCCTCCTTCATCTATCCATCTCCTAAAACTCCTAGTTAGAGTCCACAATAACTCTATTACTAACCACTTCTACTAACCCCTCCACGTGGGCCAAGTTGTTGGTAAACCCAGCTAAGCGGCCCACCTATACTAATACCATTCTACCCTCCTACCTCCTATCACTCCTTGTAGATAAGATTCAGTAGCAGTTCCATGCTACATTTCCTATTTCCAAATAATACAATTTAAAAAAATTACAAACTCAAATAACTCTAAGACGTGTTCTTGCCTGATAATGTTGTAATGGTCAGTTCACAGAGATACGTTAAAAGGGAAATTTTTATTATATTTTTTACGCAGTATTCCATTTATATCAAATCATGTCAAAGCAACAAGATACTCAACGTGGCCGCCCAAAGATTCAACACTTCTTTGCACCCGGAATCCAGCCGTAATTTTAAAAGAATCTATGTTATATTGTCTTTTATAGTTCATTAGTTTTGAAGGTTAGAAATCTGTACGAAAGCTGTCTCTGCTGTACTTGAAAATAATAATTTCAGTTTCATGAACCATAAATACTTATATTAATAATGAACTTTATTAACTTTAACTTGATATCAAACTTGAAACTTTGTAAAAATACATTTGGGAAACTAGAAACAGATGTTGAATGTATTTGAGACTGTTTTTAGCTTAAATATGTTGTTAAATTGTTTTTATGTTTTAGTGTATTTTATTGGACGTATCCTAAAGATTTCTGAGTGGAACCATAATGAGATCGATAATTACTACAAATGAAGTATATTTTTTACTAGTTGACAAAGAAAATTCGAAATTCTCAACTAAAATTGTTTATCTCATAATAATCTCAATCTGAATTGTTGAGGATGTCTGAATTTATTTCCAAAATTCATCTAATTTTCCTTCATTCATGCAAACTGAGAGGTGCTCTAGTTTCCATAAAATGGACGTGGACTCATTGTGTTAAAATTGCCCGTCTTTGTCCCTTCGTCTTAATCTCCTTATAGTTATTTGTCTTCTCTGTATCTTCACGTATCGGTGCAAAAAGTGGGATGACGTGCGACCACTTGAAGATGGAAACTCACGCATCCTCCGAGGTAATACGAAACCCTCCGATCGCAAAAGGAAGGATCCTTCCATGTGACGTCAAGACTCGTGAACGAAATGCCGCACTACCAGCAAGGTCTATTACCATGTTGACCTTTACTATCAGTGTATGGCCTGGGTGGAAATGGGATCTGTTTGTATTTAGGAAATGGAAAATGGAAACTTTTAGTATTTAGGAAATGGAAATCATTAGTATTTAGGTCTGGATGGAAAATGGTTTTACAACGCAAATTTTATAAATATTACCTTAAATGAAATGCATCAAATGAATAATTAACAATTAACAATCTGATAGTATTAATAACAATAATAATTATTTATTAAAGTTATTTAATGGTATAATTAGTTTTATTGATATGGTATTATTAATTTTATTAATCTGGTATTATTAATAACAATAACAATTATAATTAATAACAATTATTAATCTGGTAACACTTTTACAAAGTGTGCCATTTATCAACTTCAATTTTATCTTGTAAGAGTTAAAGGTCCAATAGATCCGCCAGTGTGTGCTTTTGATCATGAACTTCATGTTTTTCCAATAGTTTCATCCATATGGCCTTACGACATTCTTGAACACGCATTGAACTTGACATTGAGCTGTAAAACAGTTTCTCCACGCAGTGATTCAGACGTTAATGCTCACGTGGGTCATGTCACATGTCATGTCATGTCATGTCATGTCATGGACTCTTCTGTGTCTCTTTGTTCTGAGCTCTTCGTCTCGCGCTGTTGGGGCAATACGTTCTCAAATACTTCACATGCATCAGGAAGAGCACTTCCGTAATTGTGGTTTTCAACGAGAGCACTTTTTATCGTCTGTGCCGATTCCAAGCTTGTGAGAAAATTGTTTCGTTATCTTTGTGATTAATTATCAACAGATTGTTTGATTTATCACTCGTTACTTTAGCAGACCATAAAATACAATTCCACACTTGAACATTGTCGTATTTTTGTCTGTAAATTCTACAATTCGACATTATCTTCCTAGGAAATTATATATTGAGTTGTCCACCAATATCGTCGTCCGCATCGATTAACGATGGTCTTCTCTCTGCTTTGCATTCTCCCCAGTGGTAGAAGTTAAGCGTTATTCGCATGTCACAAATAAATTTCATACCTTTCATACTCTCTCTGCTTAATAATTGAAGAGTTTTTGGGAGTTATGTTTGTCTTTGCTTCAAGTAAACATCCTCAATGGAGGAGTTGGAAGATAACGACAGATAATTTTGCATTCAATCGATTTCACGCATTGAATGTTTTATGTCAGTTTTCTATTTTTATTTCAAAAACTACGAACGATAATATTCTCATTTCTATTTCATTAAAATATTTTCATTTCTATATCCTTCGGTACATACTCGTATAAACTACTGCTGCTTTTGGTTTTGTAATTATAATAAGTTAGTTTCTTGTGTAACTTGTTTGATGTTTCGAAACGTTTAAGAAAATGTTTCAAATGAGACGAACATTTTTATTATAATTGATACTGTGATGTAAGAAAGAAAAAAATTAGAACCAGCTTTAGTTTGCGTATTCATCCGACAGTGATGTAGAAGGTAGAAATAACATCTTAAACTGTGTATGGATACGTAGTAACATCCCTATTTCTCCTATTTCGTTTTGATCCGTAGGGAAATGTCATTTTAAGTACGTACTATGTACCGACGCATAACACAATTTATGCATTAATTTACTCACATTGAGAGACTATCGAAAGGTGTTGAGACTGATCAAGGGTTTCCTTTTATTCTCTATTTAAATATTGCTATACGTGCTATTTTATAAAAACTAAACGTTGAAAATTCAAAACTAACTTCTTATTTTGGCCCTTCTCTTGTTAATGAAATCGTAAGTTTCATGATGTGACTTCCACTAGAAAACTTCCACTTATTTCGTTTTTTTCCCCTCTCGGTTGTATTTTTTTCTCTGAAATGTTTACGACAGAAAACGTTTAGGCAGCTCGCCTCTTAATCCGGAATTGGTTGCCTTCCCTCCTCGTCCTGTGAGGAAAAAATTATTCCGCTGAGAAACACCACCATCGGCTTCTCCTGCTTCCGAAGAGCCTTGGAGCGCGTGGGGTTCTTTTCTCTCTTGTGTTTACTTTCAGCCTTCCCGCTAATCAATGACTGCGTGAACGTCGGAAAAGGTTTATCAGAAAATGTTTGACTTCTTTACCCGCCGCCCGCTCTGTCAATTCGATTCCCTCCCTCCCTCTGCTTCTGCTTCTGCTTCTGCTTCGTCTTACGCTTCCAGTGATTTGGTTTCTCGCTTTTTCAACCTACTTCCTCTCTCTTGCTCTATTGAATATTGATGGGTGATTTCCTCAAGCTGTGTAAATCCTTATTTATAGCATTGTGGATTTTCGAACGTATTTAAAACTATTTTTGTCTACCTTCTATATTAAAAAAAAAGCAAATGAAGCCTTTCACTTTGGGAAAGAATACACTCGTGAAATTCTATGATACGAAAATGTGGGAATCAATTTTAAATGTACCTGTATTGTTTTAAGAAAACTGCTGTGAAATTGATCAGTAAATGCATGTAAACTCGTTTATTGCGAGCACTTATGTGAGGGAATCAAGAAAACGAATAAATACAGGTGTGTGTGTGTGTCATTTCTTGCGCTGTTCGGTTTTATATTTCTTTTAATTACACTCGTAAGGAAATCAAATTATTCAAAAGTGCCTGTGTGATAGATCAAACAAAACAAACCTTAAAAGTATTGAAAATGTAAGTGTTACATGAGAAGTGACGTGAAAACATAAGTGAAAAGAATTTTTAAGAAGACTAAGTTTTAAAATAAAAGTATTGACCACTTAATAGAGATCACTGCAAACCAAATACAGTGCACGATATCCATGTTTTAGTCATTTAATTTCTTTCACTTAGCGTGGCAAATAGCCAGTCCTGCATCAAATTTGAAAACCAGTAATTTTAAAAACAAAATCAGAAAGATTCCTTTTTTGCTACATTCTTGTTCTTACATTGTTACGCAAACAGGACACGCGAAACTCAGCTCACTCTAGCGTTATGTACAATCGTATTTGTCATTATTATAAATTATGTTTAAAAAAACTAATTCAATGCAAGAGGAGATTGACAAATTCGCATATTTATGATTATTAAGTAAATATTAAACTTTCACTCTAGTTACATTTTTCGTATAATGCCGTAGCCCATGTCTGTTCTTACGAACGCAAGTCTGCGTTTACACCAAAAGTTAAAAATTAGTATTTTCATAATTTGAAATTAAAATTTAAGTTCTTGCGGATATAAGATTATCCTGCCTTGGTTTTCAAGGTTTCAGTTCCCTTACGTGGCAGGAATGAAATATTTGATGTTTTCGCGCGATCGTTCGTAAAATACGTCACGCGATCTTAGAATATTTTCTACCCCGTTTCACGCTTCGTCACGTTATACCAGAAAGCACGTTACACCAAACCACCTGCCCCCTCCCATCATAACATCAAACACAATCATTTGTATCCTTAAGCTGATTCTAAAGGTCCAAGGTGTCGCACGGAGAAAACTGTGCGTAAGGGGTTATAAGGCTTATGTTTTCATTGTAGGAAAGTTTACCTAATTGAGACAATTTTCCACATTTATGATATACCAAGTGTGACGTCACGCTTTCTAATATAATCCCGACCCCCCTCGACACGTTTTGCCAAATCTCCCGTCCCCGCAACGCAGTGACGTAATCTATAAGCATTATATAGTATTTTGAGCGGAAATCTCTTTTGCTCTTGATATAGCTGAGAAAGAAGTCTAACTCTGGAACGGTTTTCGCTGTGAGGCCTGTCATGTCGTCAGACCAAAAGGAATTCCTCATTAGCTTCTCATAGCGCGCAAATGACATTGTTTACTGTGAAGTGTTTGACTCTGAATTATGAATCCGGTAGTTTGGGCGAAGGTCGTGTCGCTTTAGAAGCACAGAGACGTCGTCGAGGTAAAGGACTAATATTATTATAGAGGTGTAGCTTGTTGAAAAATATGATTCTGGGTTGAGGTAGGAAAAGCATTTTCATATGACGTATTCTTACGCTTTATTTTTTTCTGGACTTTTTGTCGTCTTTTACGATGCAAGTTGTCGTGGAGATAGTCACAGAACTGGTAGTTGTACATACTAGTTCATTTGCTTATATTATTTTTTTATCTGTGAGCATTTTGTCCTCGTACACAAGTTTTATTGCGTAGTTCGTCACCACAGGTTGAACGCGAATGAAATTAAGTAGCTTTTCTTGTGATGATGATATGGGGTAAAATAAAGCAATAAAAATTCCACAAAAGAAAACTCGATATAATAATTTAAGCCATTTTAAACGAGAAAGAAAATTAAATAAATTGCGACCTTTCTATGGTAACATGTTCTGATAGTGTACTGAAAAGCCACAAAATACATCTTATAGACCAATAAAAGTCGTAATTTATTTATTTATCTTGGTTATTGTGGACGTCAATAGGATAAAGAAAATTATTTTTTCTCTTGATATTAAAGTGCAGGGAATACTAATTAATAGATTTAAATATCATGCAATATTTATGTAATTAAATGTTTGTAAGTAACTTGGTATTCAAGGTAAAATACCTTTCGGCACTATAAGATAAAAATTTAAACGTGTGTACTTTTCTATTCATGAACTATCGTCGTATTTTCTTGCCTTCCTTTATGTTAAATTTCCCTTTTTTTATATTATTGCAATATTTATGTACTCTATTGATGTGTTTAAGTTGTAAATGTTTATTAACAGTGTATTATATTTTTGGTGAAATATTTCGTTTTTGTAATTTGATGGAATGGAAGAGCGGGCACTATGGTCTGAGATATTTCCCCAAATGCAAAGCTAAATTATGAGTTTGTGCTCCTATTGATTTAGTAATAAATTATTGTGGAGATTATAGTTGTTTTTATTTTAGAAAAGTGTATTTCTCGAAGTTTACTTTTCTTTCTCTGCTTTCAGGTGAGTAATCTGTGAGCACGACGCCTAAATCCCAAGTGAAAGACGAGGGGTGAGTGTTTTGTTGGTATGACTGCTGATTGTACACAAGAAGTGAGAGTGTATTAAAATAAATTATATCTATATATTTTTAACCAATTCCTACACAGACATTACATCCGCCCCTTACAATTTGCAAATGTCTCTGGTTTCACATGTCACGGGACCAAAAAGTCTCTTGTTCTTATGTAATCGTCTCTTCGGTGGCTCGGCTGGTGGGCCGAGAAATTCCCTGATGTTGGTTCCATTCTTGTCTGGCGCCACAGGATATTCGCTCAATTTGTAACAAAATAATTATTATAATTATTAAAATACTATTTGAATTCTCGCGACTTTTGTAATGTTGAAAGGAAAACAAGAGAATGAGGACGACGGTGTAGGAAAGGTGGAGGAAGAAACAATGAGAAATGGAACCTTGGTAATAGCAAAGAGCTCAGGTACAGGGCAATAGTGTATCAATAATAATAATAATAATAATAATAAATTTATTGTCAAAAAACAGTACAAACTGCGTATGACCACATGGAGGACAATAAACTAATTTTTCTCTCCGGAAGCAAGCAAGGGACCATCCCATCAATTCCGATCAAGGGCCCTAAGGAGAGACGGATTCAAAAATTTCAGCAAAAGTTCCTAGATAAGATAAAATGAATAAGATATCGTAAATAAAATGAAAAAAAGAGTACAAATATTGTATCTCAGATATTCATAATCCGTTTAGAGCGTACATCAGAACAAAAGGTTATGAAATAGGAGATATGTATCATTGAGAACTTTGGTGGGCAGAATGATCTACTTGATAAAAGAAAAACTCTTCTGAATGCCTTGATTTCTACTTGCGTTATTGAAAATAAGTTATATATTTTTTGAATGTACACAGTATGTAAATATTAATTTTAACTAATATTATAATAATAAAAAAATTGACGATCTTGTAGCACTAGATTATGAATTCCGTTAATTTTATGACAACGTAGCATTTTATATAATCGTCTCTTTGTTGGTAGCGTGGGAAAATGAGAGTTGTAATCTTATAGATTGATATCTTCATTAACATTTTAACAATTAGTATTTAAAAATGTGTTTTAAGTATCAAAATAGAAAAATAGGAGGAAGAAAAACCAATTTTAACAATACATCTTCAGTTAGAAAATGAGTAATTTAATTTACGATACTGATTACTGACAGCATTAAACCACGAAGCAATGTTGTGTTTAATTCACACGTTACGTCCCACAGTATCGAGCTATACGACATAAAGGCAAAGCGTTCTATCCACATGCATAAAATATGCGACTCAGTTTTTATTTCTTACCGTAATTGTTATGAAAATAAACATATAAGCCTACTAAGAGTTAAAAATTTATTATGACGTATCGTATAAACAACTTCTGTGTTTTAAAGTATTTTCCACGTCTCTGTAGAGTTGTATAAATAACACAGTCATTTAGACATTAAGTTCTCACGAACAGATTAACGCACTTTAACATTTATGATAGGAGGGTATTATAACATTTTCTTTTGTATAAAACTAATATCGCATAAATAGAGATTGATGTTATCGTTCTCTGAATATATAATTTTATTTTGAAAGCATAGTAGAGATGACAGTGCTGTTTATTTATTTTCCTGAACATAGTGAAAGTAAAGTTTATTTCGATATGTTTGTTCTTCCTGTGAAATGGTTTTCCCGCGTCATCGAGCGATGGACGTTGTATGTTGGATGAACAGGCAGCTTTTGAATCTATTGTTGGCGTTTGCTTTGGATGCTAAATGTCAAACGGCGTTGCCAATTCCCATGCATTCCCTGTGGTATGGGTGGCAATTTTACTTACAATAATGAAAGGACATTTTCAGCTTCCGGCTATTTGACGTGCTTTTACAGAGAATTTTGTATCCATTAGGGTATTTTTATGCGTACGTATCAACAGTATTAATAGAATTTGACGTAGGGATTAATATTAATTATTATTATCATGTGTGTTCAATTTTATCATTCAAATAAACAGAAAAACATGCAGCTGTTGAATCAGAATCGTGAGTCCGATTTCTGTGCTATTTCGCGTCTTCAATTCTAATTACAGTATTGGAAAATGCCTGGAGATGGAATCCACAGATATTCTGTTGGAATTTTCTTCGAAAATGACATTTGGTGCAACCCTTGATCCTCAGCCATCTGTAGCTTTTGACAACCAACAAAAATGGCTTGCTCCTTCAAAAGGCATTCGTTTCGTCGCTCTACTATTGTACGTGGCAGATGATAAACGGTTAGAACAATAATAATAATAAATTTATTGTAAAAAAAACAGTACAAACTGCGTATGACCACGTGGAGGACTCTCCGGAAGCAAGCAAGGGACCATCCCATCAATTCCGATCAAGGGTCCTAAGGCAGAGGCGGATTGAAAATATTCAGCAAAAATTCCTAGATAAGATGAAAAGTTAGCTGCGAGTTATAATACTAATAGAATGTCAGTATGTTTGTAATTTAACGCAAAAAATTTACATGTACAAATTATTATCGAACTTACCAAGTATTAAACATGTTGAATTGAAATTTCTAATTGTTTTAAATTTCTCTTGGTGGTGCATTTGGATACTGACCGTAGTGTAGGGGAACACGATAGTTTTCGCATAGCTCGGTTTTCGGAAAGTGCATTCGAAAGAAATTTATTTTTGTTTCTCGAGACACTAAGAAAACGCACTAAAACATTAGTTACAATTTTTGTGCCATTAATGTTATAAATTAAGCATTATTCTAGTTGTGTAATAGTGTATGTAAGAATTACAGAAGCATGTAATATAACGCATATTTTACTTATTAAACAATGAATGATAATTATGAACAGTGATTAATTTTCTGTATTATTCGGATTTTTGGGATATTATTTTCTTTCATTCTATTAAAATAAATACATTTTAATACTTTTTTCTTTTTTTTATTGTGTTCTATTTTAACCAATTTTACACAAATGTTGTACTCCCACTTTTGGACAGTCCCAGCTCTGTATGCAAGATGTTGCCTCAAATGCTTGTAACTATTTTATTTATCAGCCGCATTCCGTATAATCTATTTGTTATTTTGTTGTATTCGCCATGGGTAAACTGAATTCTTTATTTTTACGTTTTTGCACAATTGATAAGAACCTTTTGTATATACTGATTTCAAGGAATGTAAAATATATTAAGTAAAGGTTTATCGCATTTAATTTTTTTTTTTTTTCGATAGTTATAAGGTTCACTATAATTCGGTGTAAAGAAAACTTATTTCCCGGGAGAAGAGGGAACAAGAGCCTCGTGACTCCTGATTTACCTTCTGCCTTGCAACTTAATATAGAAAAAATATCAAGCTTGAGAAAATAAATAAAATTCAAATTAAAAATATTAGTATGTGGAATACCTATCAACCGTACGAAGGGACTAAAAAGCCCGCCAACCCGAAAACTGTGAAGATAGTACTTAATATTTCCGCTAGGGGCAGGGCAGTCGCGCCTCTTTGCGCGTCACGCGATTAGCATTGAACTGGCCAAGCCCCGCTCCTGATGCTGGGTTGGAAGTTGAAAGAAGGACAATGTGTTTACATTGTTGTTGGTTGTTGCTACATGTGTTCAGTGCGAGAGAGAGCTGTGGAGAGGCTCTCTTCTGTTTACTTAAGTAAGGGGAATATTCAAATGCATTGGAATGAATACGTAGAGGCGTGAGTTGTGAGAGGGCGCCGCCTGGGCTTGTCTTCGAGTGATTCACGGCTCATTCAGCCACCGTGACGGAGGTGAGAGGTGTGCTCGACTTAGTTTCGTCGTTCGGTGTGCTTTTAGTTTGTGTCGTGTGTGGAATGTGCACGTTCTCGTAAATCATACATTTCGACCTTTTCAGTGTTAACAGTTATGCGTTTCCAATGTGTCTAAATGTATCTTCTGTGTTACCCTTAGAATGATAACATAGTTCATCTAAATGTTATGGTTTATAAAAAACAACTTAGCAATATCTTACTCTTGATTTCAACGTTACAACCGAAAAAGTTTCCGTCCCAATACAATTGCGATTTCCCTAAATTTCTTGCGTCCCTTTCCAATATTATGCTGCATTTTTTTTGGTACGAGGAAAGTGATTTTTGTGAAAGTTTCTCAGCTCGCAATTTTTACCTCGTGCCTCGTAACTGATTTGAAGCATTTTGAAGACTGATTTGAAGTTCTTAAGTATAAAATATATCATATCTTGAACAGTTCTGCAAAACGTGGGATGTCTGATGCTAGTATAGAAACCGTCGAACAGCAGTGAAATAAAGAAGGCCTTATTGTGTCGGGAAATGAGTTTTTTTAGCGATGCTATGACGGCTAGTATTTAATTAACTTTAATTGTAAACTGACTCAAAAATGAATAAAGCGAATCAATGGATTGTATTTGTGTAGTTGGGTGCCTCGCGCGCCGTTGCAATTTCTCTCCGTGGCTTGGATCGTGACTTCCTCGACGAGAGCTCTCTGGAACGATAGCTTCGAAAACGAAGACTTCCAAAACCATAACTCACCTTTCACCTGTTTACTTTGAAAAACTCTTCGCTGTCTCCTTGGGACACGAAAATTGTCTTGTATCAGTCACTATTTCTTTATTTCAAAAAGGAAAAAGTATAATTATAATTCTTTAAAAGGGTAACTTAGTACAATAATTAACTGCAAAAATGTTCATACCCGCCTTTACTTCTTATAGAGTTATTACAAGGATATTTTAATTTTCTTTGAAATAAATATAAATTACTCGAAGCGAGACCGCACTGTGACAATATGCGTCGCCGCGTGTAATTCGGAAGATCGACCTCTATCTGTAGACACGTGTCCGCTCTCTTCTTCCCGTTCGGGTGGAAGTAAGTGTTGAATGACGAGGACAATACAATCACGACGGCAGATCGGTAGAGTGAGGACGCATCTGACGACTCCATTAAACAGAAGACTGTATCGTCTTTCTTTGATCATGCCGCCATTGCTCCGTTACGGATCAGCATGTCGTCGTCGAAGCTTGCGTCCTCCGTGGCTCGGCCTTCATTTGATGAAATCCGAAGACATGGCGATATTTTTGAATGTATCCAATGGTTTATATTCGAACGATGTTCGAATTTTTGTGAAAAAAATTATGTAAATCATGGAAAATGCAAATAAGACGAGCCTTTGTTCAGCATCGCGAAGACTCTAAACAATTCAATGCTTTGAGATCTTTCAAACCTAAATGTGATTTTTGAAGAAGAAAAATGGAATCCTTTGTTTAACAATTTTAAACAACTACACGGAGTGAAATGGTGGAGAGGTTCTTCGTCCGATCGGTTCAGTATTGATTCGGCATAGTAGTAATTGCAACATTTGAATAATTGCTAAGTTAAATTGTATCTCAAAAACAAAACTTAAACTGCACTGCTTCCATCTTGAGTATCGGCACTCTTCACCTTTATGAAGAAAAAGTATTGTATTCTTCGTTTAAATTCTTCATATCCTCTTTTATAAGGGTTAAAAACTCTTTAAGTTTGTTATACTCAAGTGTGTTTTCGATGTTTCGACCGATTGAATTCACACTCGCGCGCACACATTCGATGGAACGAGGAATGTATGGAGGTATTCCGTTAAGTATCTCCATAACCCATCTTCAGGAATGGAATTTTTCTTCCCAGAAGAAGAAACTTCTTGAAAGATTTAGTTCGACATATCTCGCCGATTTTCAGATAAACACCTTTATGGAATGATAAAGGGAAATGTTTCGAAATAATTTATTGCAGCTACGTTTGTTGCTATACTATTCATGATTCTTTATCTCAAAACGTTCCATGTGATTCATACCGAGCGCAACAGGTAAGAAAAAGAATGTGAGCAGTGTTCTCTATTGAAGAATTTTTCGAAATTATTTTGTATTTATTTATTTTATGTCTGGCAAAAAGAGGTTCAGGTCATGAGGCTTGCTCTTCCACCTAACCGTTGGACTTGGGTAAGGGAATTGGGAAGGAAAGATGTTGGGTTGCCAGGGAACTTGTGGTACCGAACCGACATTTGTCTTGTCGTACTTGCTGATACATAATTTCCAAAGTGACATTTTCGGAGAGGTTGAAAAAGTGCTGATTAAAATGTCGAGGTGACATGTTTAGACTGATACTATTGTACGAGAAATATAAAGTATCTTCTGGACTTCAGATTAGTCCTGTCAAGATAGAGTCAAAACGCGCTTTCGTCTGAAACCTTTTTTGAGTGCCGGTGTGTCATTAAGAGAAATGTTTATAATGGTTGAGCTTTTGAGCCCCGATTCGAAATATTGCTTCATAAGACATTTGGTGTCTGGCATTTCATGTCGTTAATCTATTAGAAAGCATTTATTAGTATAATGAGGTTCGGACTGGAAATTCACGTTTAATGGCTTACATATAATGTTACGATCAACCCTCCTAAAATTATTATTGATCGTTCGGAATGCCTTAGTCTTTCTCTTGTAAATTACTTCCCGTTGATATTCCATAAAAGTTGCACCTGTGTTAATGATATTGAATCTTGATATGTTGTTTCTCGCTAAATTCGGGAAAAAATAGAGTCCCCATAAACATTCGTGTTTCGCGTTTCATGCAAGAGTTCTCTGCTTTTTTATTACTCTATTACTTTGGGCACGGTTTGTGATTGCTTAAATGTTACGGCGTGTTTTGAATATTGTGTCGTGTAATTAAATCAATAATTTAAAATCGTGTTGTGTAATTGTTGATATAATTTTGTGCTGTATTAGTTATACTATGTATCATTAGCGGGTGCTATAAATACGGTTCGGGTCTAGGTACACAATGTTGTAGATATCGCTCAGACCTCGTGATCAGAAAATCATTGGTTTGAGGTAAGCTATGAAGTTGTATTATCGCATTCGTGGACTTACACATTAATGGCTAACTTCTTATTTAAAAGATAGATCTCAACAGATCGAAATATCCTATACTAAAAATAAAGTACTTCAGGGTTGTCTTTCAGAAACAAAAAACACTTACTTGCGGAGTACCCCAAGGTTCAATTCTCGGCCTTACACTCTTTTTATTGTATGTGAACAAACTGTCATCCTCCACGTCAGATTGCAAAATGATCCTTTTTGCTTATAACATTAATTTACAGTGTAAACACGCCAACGCTCAAAAAGTTTTTCTCACCTTTCGACTTGGTTCCATGCAAATCGTCTCATTGTAAACATTGACAAAACGATGTCTATGTCATTTCACATTAGTATCACAAAATCTTTACCTCAGGTTTGTCTTTCTTTAACCGGAACACAATTAAAACCTGTTACGAATACAAAATTCTTAGGTCTCCATATTCAAGACAACCTCAAATGGAATTGTCACGTTGACAATCTTCATTCCCAACACAGGTTCTCTAGGCTTTGTCTAGGGGCGCGTTTAGTGAAACAAAAAATCGTGAATTTAGTGTAATTTGAATTCCTACGATTTATAAACACTATACTCAGAATAATCTATAGTTCGATAATAATTTGTACATGTAAAATAATTTTTTTGTGTTAAATTACAAACATGTTGATATTCTATTAGTATTATAACACGTAGCTAAATTTTTATCTTATCTAGGAATTTTTGCTGACTTTTTTTAATCCGCCTCTGCCTTAGGGCCCTTGATCGGAATTGATGGAATGGTCCCTTGCTTGATTCCGGACAGTAAATTAGTTTATTGTCCTCCACGTGGTCATACGCAGTTTGTACTGCTTTTTTTACAATAAAATGTATATTAATTCATATTTCTCAGCGGCAGAACATATATTAAGGAAATTTCACTGGGTGATATTGGAGGTCTGGAATACTCCCCGTATTTAATTTTGGTATTACTATGGTGTTAATTCACAAAACAGTTATTTATATTGTTAAGTATGTAGACAATGAATAGGACTCTAATGACCTAGATGTCGACGAACCGTAAAGCCCACCCCCCAGCCAAAAAACAAAAACAAAAAAAAAACAATGAAGGTACCAAATTTTTCTAAGTGGAGTATAAAGATATGTATCTTGGAATTATTTTGCTATGTTACTAAAATGGAAATTATATAGTAATATTTAAATTAAGAGATTATGTTGTAACTTGTTGCTATCTACAACTGGCTTTGGGTCAGCAAAAAAACTTGTGCTAATAGGTTTCATTAAGTCCGAGACTAGTGCTACCTAGTTTGGTGCATAAAATGTAATCTGATCAATGGAGCTGGAGACTTTCCCGAATGGTTTGGGAAAATTTCGTATAAGACACAGCTATTTTTACTAAGATTTCTTTTCGCTACGTAGCTTCTTTCTCCTAGACGATGAGTAAGAAGCGTAAATTTACTTCATTCTTTAAGGAAGTCGCTTTTGGTGAATTGGAAACTATTAATGGAAAGGTCATGAGTGCGAAATGAGCGATTAGTAGTGGTAATATGACTTGGCAAATTGAGGATTTCAGGCAGGAGGATCCAATCGCTGCTGCTGGTGCTGTCTCCTCAAATTAGCTAACGGAGTCGTCCGGATGAAGGCAGAGGATGTTTGGTGCTGCTTCGCTCGCTCCGCTGCTTCCTCACTCGAAACGACGCGACGGTGTAATCGAATCACACTGACGAAGTCTTCCTCTTCCTCTCTGCCTCATTCGTGACGCAATCTTAACTTCACCTGCCTCTACCACCAGTTCATTTTTCGTTTTATTCTTCTGATGGAAACATTTTATGGAAGACATTGAGTTATGATTGGTCCACGATACCGTGAGGGACTGTCCCATAAATTACGTAACGAACTGTTTGTGAGTGTGTGTGTGTGTGTGTGTGTGGTGGAGGTTGTGATATCGTTACAGTGCGTTACAGCAGTGTTAAGTCTTGGTGTTACGTAAAGCTAAGTTTTATAGGACCCAAATTGTTCACTGTTATCCATGCACTGAATCGCTCAGTGAGAACTCAGAGCAATGAGGAACGAACTATTTAGTCTGTGTATCAAATTGGTTCCCTTATTTTCCGAAATGCTGCAAAAACTTGTCTGAACAGGAGGAGGGAGGGGCTTTACGTAATTACAGGTTCGATCCCTAGTTGTGGAAGCTTAGTCAGCGTTCTTGGTGTATTTTTCTCGAAATGTGAACGAGATATTGTTTAATAATTCATAACCTCAAACGCTAACCAAGTGTGTGTTTTCGGTTTATCTATTAAGAGTAGACGTGGATGAATAATTTTGTATAGTTTTATTCTTCCATTTACGTACAGGAGTTGAATCAGAAAATACATTTGAAAATTCAAATAACGCTAGTAAAACTAAACACGACTTAGCAAAGAAATCTTTTATAAAACACTTGAAATAATTTGTGGACATTTGGCTGACTTAGGGATGGGGTAGAAAACCAAAAGTAGAAAAATGGCATGTCGTTCCATCCCTGCGCCATCGTCATGACAGCTGCGTCGTTTCGACCGTTGACATTTCAATTCGACATAGCAAGTCTTCCTTCATTGGGTTATGTTAGAGACTTGATTGGAATTACAGGTTGCTCGCTTCGATGGTAGAGGGGAGGTGTAGAGAGCGAGAAATTGGGGAGGATGACCTTTGCTATTTCTCGAACGCTGATTCACGAGAAGCGTGAACTGGTAATGTGGACTGGTTCATTCTTTGATCTATTTTATGTAATTGAATATTCAGGAAATGAGTGAGCTATTTCATCGGTTACATCGGGAAAGGCTCCCTCTATTTTCTGTCGATATAGCTGATTCGTTTCTAGAAGAATGTGAATGATATTTTGTCTAGATGTTTAAAGAAAAAAGTTGTTTTTACTTTCCAATTACACAGAATGTATAAAGGAAGTTTTGAAATCGGTAGATTTTTTTAAAGATCTTTACGAATTGGCTCCAGGAGCACCTATTTTCAAATTATCGCGATTATGTCCAATGTCGTATATGTGTGTTTTTGTTAAGAATTTTGTTCCCCCGATAACTCACGAACGAATTGAAGCATCAAAACCAAACTTGAGATTTGATTTTGAATTCATTGGGGATAGAAACCTATTTTCGGGCAGCTCAAACCGACTTCACTTACGCACCGCGTTCCAATTGCGGTTTCTTTATGTTCAAAATACTGAAAATATGAATATTAGCATTTTGATTGTTCGGTGAATTCTGCCTACAGGTTATTAAACCGCATGTATGTACGTCGCAGCGTTTTCGATATATTCACGTAATAAGTTTTGGCTGTAACTTGTTTGCACCTTCTTTTAGATCAACCTATAAGACAATTGCAAAGATTTTAAGGTGGAAGATAATCTGTACTTGAATTTGTAGATATGTTGTTCAGGTATACAATGCGAGGTTGTGAGTACAGATGTTGAAAGCGATTGATCTTTTAAATATATTGTGTGATTGATAATTATTCTATATTATCAGTTCTTTTGTAGAAATGTTTTTGTGTTTTTATTGCAATTTGGGTTTTTTAATTCTATTGCCTTNTTGATAATTATTCTATATTATCAGTTCTTTTGTAGAAATGTTTTTGTGTTTTTATTGCAATTTGGGTTTTTTAATTCTATTGCCTTTTTGTTATGAATTATAATTGAAAAGTTGAGTTGGTCTCACTCCAGATTTTCCATTACTAACGTCATTGCGTTGGTGTTTCTTCTTTGTTTCATTGCGATGGATTGATGAGGTCGATTCTATACTCCGGCAACTTAGTTGTCTTGATGTGATGTGTGACTAGGTTTTAAATTATGATGATATGTTGGTAATAGTATTTACTGTGAGCAAATCCGTAAATTAGGTCATTCTTTCATTCGCGTGGTTGCTGTTTGTGTACGCAAGTACCTTGAAGGTAATTGAGTTTCAAGATTTTTTTCAGGTGAGATGTACAATTGTATCCCTGTGAATATTTTAGAAAAATAATTCTGTTCGTTTAATTAGTAAATTATAACCTTGAGAAATAAAGCCACCACTGTCCATGACATTGAACGATATGAATGATTTTATATCGTTCAATATTTGCGAAATCAAACTTTTTTAAACGTGTCACCGAGTATACACACGAATTGGAAAGTGAGGAGTGGAAAAACATCGCCGATCTTTTCTCCATAATTACGTTCGTTGAATCGCAATCGTCTTTGTTGAATCGCATTTGTTCCTTCTGCAAGAGTGATACTGTGAGTTTTATTGTGGTATCAAATACATTTTATACTCTTAATAATAAATGAATATTCTGGATTAAGTATGAGTGAACTTTTACTTATTTTATATATCTCTTGAGATACGATAAAGCGAATTACTTTACTCCGTGTCGTACGATATACGAGTTTTTAAATCTATGAGTACGTATTAGAAACACAAAAATTGATCGTGAACAGGACTGTAAAAGCGTATCGTGTGGTAATGCCATGGCACTGTGAAGAAACACGTGTCTCCTGTTAAATAAGGTAGTGAGAATCATTTCGTTTCGAAGACGATCAAAAGTGGGATTGTGAACACTTGTTGAAGTCACCGAATCGATAGAAATGGTGGGGTTTTAAGTACAGCCAAGGAACATCGCTTTCTATTCATGTTAACATCCTACTCCATCCTCAATTTACGACAATTTACAGTGACCTATATCTTCGGGTAGAAAGTTGTTTTTTCGTACGGTATCTTACAATTTGATTACGAATTACAATAATTACGAATTTTACGTTTATGTTTTCGTTCATCTTTCCGTTTTATAGTTTTTATTCATGTATTCTAACATAACATTGAGTTCACATACTGCTCAACGCAGTACCATTCCAGTGAAAAGTGTTGTTCTAATGCCGGTTTTTGAGGGCTGATTTCTTCAGATTAATAATAAAATATTTCGTCCTTATTGAATTCGCTCAAAATTTGTGTTTGTTTTTTCGATGATTACGAAGATAAGAAAACATTAGCGCTGTTGCTGAGCGCTTAGCTAGACGGTGTTGACACCTGTAAAACCGTATCTGCTTTGAAGAAAATTGATTCGGGGAAAAAATATGGCGGATTTTCATGGAACGTCAAAAATGACGTTCTTGTCAATAATTACTCAAATTTTATTCTAGTTATTTATAAATAAGAAACATTTTACTAGAATAAGGCCACTTTTTGAAATAACTTTACTCGATGTTTGTGAACGCCACTTAGGGTTGTAATGTTGTAACACTGTCCCGCCATCACTGATCTGTTCAGTCTAACATGTAATACAATTTCAGTGCATTCGAAATACGTTTAAATTTTGTGCGTATTAATTGATGGGGATTTAATAATATTTTGTGCTTTTATAAAATAACCCTGGAACACTGGGAATTCCATGATTTGAGGAGAATAATAACCCTGTGAAATCCTCGTTTCTGTGGCGTGTGCACGAACCGCTGTGGATCACGAAAGAGCAACCGCGGCTGCATGATACTAGGGAAGGACGGCTTCCACACTCTATGCAACTACGCAGAACTGCCTGGTTTCTATCACGTGATTTGTACAGCAAGGTTATATCACCATTTCTATTGCCTCTCCTATGATGTGATGCAATATTTCGACCGTAAAAACTTCAATCTTGGTTTGTCTTCAATGTGTTTTGATTCAAAAGTACTGAGAGGTCTTGGCGCTGTTTGTTTCGCTCNTTATAAAATAACCCTGGAACACTGGGAATTCCATGATTTGAGGAGAATAATAACCCTGTGAAATCCTCGTTTCTGTGGCGTGTGCACGAACCGCTGTGGATCACGAAAGAGCAACCGCGGCTGCATGATACTAGGGAAGGACGGCTTCCACACTCTATGCAACTACGCAGAACTGCCTGGTTTCTATCACGTGATTTGTACAGCAAGGTTATATCACCATTTCTATTGCCTCTCCTATGATGTGATGCAATATTTCGACCGTAATAACTTCAATCTTGGTTTGTCTTCAATGTGTTTTGATTCCAAAGTACTGAGAGGTCTTGGCGCTGTTTGTTTCGCTCTGTACGTTTTCTAAAACACGAGGATGAAAAGTGAGAGTATTTTATGGAATTAATAGGTCGATATTTATTAATTACATGTATTATGTAGATGGAGATGGACGGTTCATAAGAGTACTGTTGTTTCGTACTATTAAAATATATAAATACCCCCTACCAACCAAAAAAATTAAAAAGAAGAAGAAACTTAATAATACATTTTTTATGACGATTGGCCATAGATACGCTTTGAAAGTGCGTCGTTTCTTTTCCCAATCGTCGTGCGATAGAAGGCGCTCCTTCTGAAAGGTGCTGTTGAGCCGCAGATCGCTTCCACTCTCGAGACCACTCCATCATCTCCCTCAGTGGATGATGGAGGCTTTTAGTGGAAATGCCCACGCAGAAATGAAAGATGCGAGGAAAAATGGTGCGTTCAGTTGCTACTACGCGTCTTGCCACTTCTCTCACTCTTTCTCTTTCTTTTGCGCGTCCTTAGCGGCTATTTTTTTTCTTCGTCTCTCATCCATTTATCCTGAACTGAGGTCAACTATTATGTATATGCTTCGTACCCTATTCGCGCCGTAATCTGGAATTTTTGTTAAATAAATAAATAAAATTTATTGTCAAAAAAGCAGTTGCAAACTGTGTACGACCACGTGGGGGATGATGATAAGCTGGGTTACTCTCCGGAAACAAACAAACAAACCAATTCCCTTCAATTGCGACCCAGGGTCCGAGGGCAGTGGTGTATTTCATACTTATAAAAAAATTATTAAAAAACGTACTGTTATCAATTTATTATTCTAAAATTAATTGTAGATATAATTTGCACTCAAAATTCGAAATTAATAATAACATAAATTTTTAATGATATTCCCGACTATGGAAAATCTGCCACTACCTGGAGGAAAATCGGAGAAAAACCCGGGCCAGGATTGTGTATAGCAATTAAATTCATCTTATTTTAAATTTATTTTCTTCCATTCTATAGTCCTGAGACCATTCTAACGGACATATGACAAGTTTCTCTCCGTGTCTACGATAAAGTATGAATAAAAATGAGTTTTACATAGTAATGTTTTTCGATTGCGCTTCTTGTGAAAAAAAGAGAACTCGAGAAGTTTGGACGAAACAAAACAAACATATCTATAATAAGTATCTAACGAGGTTTGTGGAAATGAATCAATTTACTGGAATACGTTTAACACTTTCATTAAAGTTGACATGTGAAATTTATTGAGAGATCTGAAGGTGAGAACTCTCGGTGTAATTTTATCTAGAATTTTGCCGTGTTTTTCCCTTGTGAGGGATATTTTAACTTGATTGCGTTTCCTAGATGTATTCAGTATTTTCGTACTATGTGCATATGGAAATAATACAGATCTAAAAGCAAATATTTTATCAGTTCTGTTAAAATAACAACTTTCCCTAATAGATCCCATTTAGGTTAGATTTACACACCTGTGTATGCAGTGAACGTTGCACTAATTAAAGTAAACTGCGAGAATAAAATGTTAGTGTTTCTTTTGTTTGGCTGACGGGACTGGAGTAACTACTTTTTATTTATCGAAGGTGTTTCCCTGAAACTCACAAACGTTTTGTCTTCCTCTATAAGATTCTCTCTCTGTCATGGAGTAAACATCGCTTTTGGGGAGGCAGCCAAGGTGTTTATCGAATCATCTGCAGAATGACGGAGAGCGCCGGGGCGAGAAGCGACCCACTTACTCGAAGCCCTTAAGACACCGCTCCTCGGTGCCTTCGGTGATCGATGCGAGTGGGGCGACACGCGAGACCAGACGACCCCGCTCCGTCACCCCTTCGTCAACTTCTTTTGACACGCGACTGAGTGCCTGCCTCCCTTCGCCTTCGGAGACAGCGACGGGTCGCGATGTACGGCGCCGGTGACGTGGGAGGGTCGCTCGCGTTCAACGATGAAAAACAATAAAAAATTCTTCTCCTCTCTACAATCAATGCATTCTGACGAGGCCGCGTCTCTCGTGGTCTCTCCGCTTGTATCGTCACACTTGGCCTTTCTTCCTTGTAAGCTCTCCACTTATTTCCCGCGAGAGGGCGTTGAAATTTTCCGACCCTTGCCACTTCCTTGCTCGTTTAGTCGCTCTGCTTACTTGTTGTTCTTCACTTTCTACTCGGTTAGACGCACCGTTCACCGCAACCGTTGTGTTTTAATGGGTAACATTAGTGGGAATTTATTCTTAAAGTGTACTGTTGAAGGCGT
Source organism: Laupala kohalensis (assembly GCA_002313205.1). Lineage (NCBI taxonomy): Eukaryota > Metazoa > Arthropoda > Insecta > Orthoptera > Trigonidiidae > Laupala > Laupala kohalensis. The sequence goes on along the minus strand of NNCF01126987.1, from coordinate 76,708 downwards.
TTAGCTGTGACCTTGCTCTCGCCGAGGTGCACAAAACTTTTGTAGTTAGTATTATGGAAAAACCCTACTTCTCTGCTTCTTCTGGATTTTAAAATCCCTTTCTAGTTTTATATCTACTGTAAAGAACTCAATGAGAAACACTTAATATCGTGCAATAGTACGGAAAATACTGTTCTTAAAAAGAATTGCTCTGGATTATTTAAAAGTTCAGAACTGGANGTTGAACTTTTCGTTTGGATTTTATGTCTCGAGAATCCATCCTCATCTCTTCCAAATTCTGCGTGAATATTTTAACAACACTTATACAATTTGTTAAATTATGCCAGATTGATTATGATTAATCGTTTTGTTTTGATTTTGACAATTCAACGGTTTACCTTTTGATTTTCGCGATTTGAATATTTAGCGGAGATGTATAATACTTCGTACCAGCGAGAATATAAAATTTCTCGCCAATACAATTAATTTTTGTAGCAAAATATTTCTTACGGACTTGCATTACTCGTTGTAATAAATTCATTTTTATCTGAAGATTTGAACGCATTATGCAACATAATTTTATTCTCTATTGTCATATACGGAAACGTTCTTTAACTATGGGATAAGGCATCATCTGAATAGCGGTGGTGCTTTTGAGTTTGTTTCTCGTTCGCAAAATCAGTGTTGCTGCAGATTGATCTTTCATGAATTTGAAAAAAGAAAAAAAAAGATGTTTAATTTTCATGGAAATGCATATGAAGAGTCGTAATGTGTGTGATTTATTCCAGATTTTTTTTATTTATAATATCGTTTGATGAGATGTGAGTTGTTTTGATGTTCTACTTCCCCTTCCTGTTCGTGTGAGTGACGCCGACGCGGAGCCACCCCACCCCATCTCCTCCCGAGCTTTCCTTTCGCATCGCGGTCGCCTGACCTTGCCAAACCCTCTCCCTCCTCCGGGGCGAGCGCCACGCTGTTACTATCGATTTCACCCTTTTCAAGTGGGTTGGGATGTTCGCCAATGACGACGAGCGCAGATTCCTCTTCAGATTGTACCTCATCTTTATTTTAGAAGCTCCTGTTCTTTCGCCTTCGTCTCGTCTATTAATTTCCTTTATCAGTTCTTCTTCGCTAAATGTGGCTGTGTCTTAGCTCCTTTGCCCTATTTCCATCCTCAGAAAGGTAGAATGGGTGTTTGATCCTAGATGACGTCGCCGAGGATATTTCCATTTCAGCTCTTGACAAATACCGGTGTGATACCTTCACATCCTCGGTTAATCAACCTTGTCCTTCTCCTTAAATCCACTCCTCAATCAAATATGGCGTTAAAATACAGTTTTAATACGATCTGTTCGGTTAACACCTTATCAGCAATCTTCGTCCTCTCGTTCCTGTGCTGGAACTACGTTCATAACCTAATTTATTTTCAGTTTCTCCCAAGTATCTACTTTTACTAATTCGACAGGACTTGGACCTGCCTCGATATCTCTCTCTACGTGGTGTCTTCTTTTTAATTTCAATTAGGTCGGTATTACACTGTCATATTTCTATGTGATATGTCTATGATCAATGATATATTATCAAAAATATGACTGTTGTGTATAAGCTTTGATCATAGTTAAATTATGATGACATAGGTTCTCGTTGAGAGATCGTATTTTCATCATACATATGACATGGAGATATAACTGTGTAATAGCGACTTTAGGTTGTCGTCGCGCATTATCTCCAGCTAACAAGTCAAGCGTACTGCTGGTAAGGTTAATTGG